>JAVSBS010026671.1:0-82938 GCA_033124195.1 Coracias cyanogaster | reverse complement strand
GGATTGCTTGCCCGCCCCCCCCCCCCCCCCCCAATAATTTGGCTTAGAGTTTGGTCACCAAAATCACTTTTTTATACAATAATTTCTGCATTTCAGGTTTTCACTTCTCCTGTTTTTCCAGTTTTTCCTCTCCTATTCCAAAAAGAGAGGGATGGTGGGGGGAGGAAAGGAATGAGAAAGGAGACAAAGCTAAAATGTGCTTTTTAGAAAGTGTTTCCAAAACTCTACTTTTATTCTTTTTTCCTTGAAGGACTTTAAATTTAGAATATTATAAATAAAAATAAAGGAGGGTCCTGCAAAAAGTATCCCTTCCTTCAAAAGGCAAAATGGAATCAAACCCTTCCATTGGATTATGTTTCAAATTTGTCCACCATAAAGTTTGCAGACCTCTAATCCCAGATAAATTTCATCCCTCCTCTCTAGTAATCCCTTCCTCAAAGCATCACTGTCTGTTGGATGCATGTGAGAGAGAAAGCTGATGGTATATTGTGCACCACAGCTCTGAGATGTCTTTAAGACAGTAACATCTTAACTTGAGCTGATGCTTCATTACTTCCACCATACCCTGATGTTGGTGCTGCTAGGACTTGACAAAAACAGGCTTCTCATTCAATTAGGATAAGCCCCCAGGGCTGCTTTTATATAGCTCGATCTGCTGTATGCTGATGAGTCAGGAGCAGCAGGCTGCATGCGAGGACCTTATTTAGTTCATAAGTAAGCAGCAGGACTGTAACTGCACCTGGGAGCACACTTGGCTGTGAGCACAGGCCTGACCTACATGCCCTGTGTGTGCTGCTGGCCCTTTTGAGCCTTGACAGGGCTGTGAGTAAGGATCTTCACCCTTCTACCCAAACACTTTTTTTTTTTACTTTGTTTCACAAAAATTTGGATATGTTTATTGAGGTTGGTGGTATAGCTTGGGGAATAAATGCCAGATGACTTTAAAGGACAAAGACCTATTATCTGGATGTGAACTAGACATAGAATTATATGTACTTTCTTCATTTTTGAATCAACATGAATCAACAGTAGCTTTCTTCTGTTGATAAATATACTTTAAAGATATTCTCAGGTTCAGTGGCATTTTCCATTGCTATGAATGTCTGTGATATAAAGAGTCACCCTCTTTTATGTACTGTGAAGAGAAAAAAGTATTTCTGTGTGCAGCAGAGCCTGCTGTCTTTTGTGGATTCTGTAGTGATTGGTAACATGGCTGAGCCTAAATGTCAACTTTTCCCTCAAGGAGAGGATTGATTTGGACCTCTTTCCTCTTCCTAGCCAGCTGTATCCATGAAACAAGTGTGTGTAGCAACTTTGTAGTTCTGGGACCTGTAATGCACTGACTTTACAGGTAATTTACAGGTTTAGACATCCAGCAGGTAGTGGGGATGAAATACAGATATGTAGATGCATGTATGCATGTATGGAAACACATGCAGATGCTGTGAACACCTTAAGTTTTGTTTCCTTTGAGATACCAGGCAGAACGTTTCCTTAAAATTAATTGGGACCTTTTCAAAAAGGATTGGCTTTGCTGAAAAGAAATTAGCTGAGAATAAACACTTGGCAATTTTTTTGCCTTATCTTGCAAGGTAAGTCTCACAACAATTACTTCTGCCAATGTCCATAATTGTAGCAATCACAGAAATTAGCACTGGAAAAGATGTAGAAAGCTCCAGAGGCCTGACTGAGACACTTTCATACAGTATCTTCCTGCCCAGCTTTTTTTACAAGCTGTGCAAGGAGCTTTTGTCTATAACTCTTCAGAGACCTCATCACATCCTACCCCATCAGGCAGCATTCTCCCCCTGTTCAGCCACAGAGAATAATACTGTATTTATGCGTTTAATAAATGCATTCTTTCCCCCAATGGTTGAACACTTGTATCTGTTCTAACTAGGGTGGTTTATGGTGTGCTGTTGGCCTAGGGTGTACACAGCTTGTGTATGCATTGGCTGTTATGTGCACAGAGTTAATGCCCTGTTGGAGCTAGTTTTAGACTTGACTGCAGTATGTAACAGATGAATATATGGAAACCCCTTGACATCTAAAGGTAACTGCAATTACTGCTACCTAGACAAATGTGATGCCATAACAGATGGAGAAGGTAGTATGTTGGCCATTGGCCCACGTTGGAAACGTATGTATCATTTAGCAATGGGTCTAAAGTAAAAAGGTCCAGATCAGTTGAGCAGGAATGGCGTAGATCAGTCCCTGCTCCTATTTGCTCATGTAAACATGGCCCTTTTGTTGCTTGAATGAGTTAGTCCCACGTACTGCTTGCCTGGTGCCACACAGAAGTGTTCACTTCTGGGGCAGGATACAATTAAAATTGTAGCAGACTAATTGGCAGCATCCGCTAATTTGCCTGCAGTTGCCTGCAGCAAGAGGATGTTTTTTTCTCCCTTTACTATTATTGCACAATGAATGTGCCTTGTTCCTTCCCCTTTCTAGCCCTTATCTACTGTACAACATCCTGCTAAGTAGTCTGCATCTGTTTCTTCTTGTTTCTTTACATGAGCAGTGACAATTGCCTTCAGTCTGACATCCCAACCTGCAAAAATGAGTTTCCAAGTCAACATCTTGGGAAAGTCTCAATCCATTGTAAAATTTTTGATTTTGTTTTCAAAGCCAGAGTTGGTGAATGCCTTCTTGACTGGTCAGAAAGCAGGCACATGCCTAACAAAAAGCTCAATCCAGCAGATTTCAGACCAAGTTTGAAAGGCTGATCCCTGTGACCTGATTTTTTACCTTGTTGTAAATCCTTAACACAAACATTGCTTACGTCCAGTGATGCCCACTCCCACCTCCCAGGCTAATGGGTCCACGAGATGAGAGAGAATATAGAGGGATGAGAGAGATGAGACATGAGAGAGAATAGAGCTTCTATTACCCTGTTTTGATGGTTTGGGAAGCAAAGATCAACAGCAGGCAATCTGAATTGCTCAATGTTTTTCATCTAAGATGCTAGAGAGGCTAAATCTCAATGCTGCCTTTCGTTATTAAATACCTGATGTCTAGAAAATGGGTAGAAAAAGACACAAAACTGGTTTATCCATGGAAAGACAGAACAGTTGGTAGAAACAGTGAGCTGAGCTGTGCAGTAGGTAGGTTAACCTGGAAAGTCTCTGCATTTCTGTTTTACTTTCTTGACATTCTAGTATTTTTCGTTTTGAACTATATAGTGTCTCATGGAAACATTTCAGGAATAGCTGCTTACAATGCAGAATACTGTTTTCCTTATCCTTCTCACTTGCTCTCGCTCCTGGTCACAAAAGAAATATTAGCAGAGCAGCCTAGTAAATGTGCATCCATGCCCAACACTCTTCCCTCAAGACAGAGATAAGGATCTTACCAGGATCCATCCTTCACCTTTCAAGGACACACAATCCTCTTCTGAAAAGAAGGGCAGAAAGATCTTGTGAAAACCAAGAGCTACCATGAGAACAAAAAAGAAAAGCAGCAGCCAAAGACAGAGAAAAAGTAGCCTCTGTTTCCTTCATAATAGGATTCAGAGGTAGGTTGAATTCTTAATTGGCCAACGATCTCGTGCCAGCTGCAATACTGCTGCAGGCTCCATGTTTCAAAAACTGCCTTTGCAGCAGTTAGGGAAAGTGTCAGCAGGAAAAAAAATGACCTTCCCTGTCACTTCTGCCTGCATCCTCTGAGCATTTTCTCATCTGAATGGTGATAAATGAATAGGGGTGGTGGAGGATGTTAATTTAGCATGGTTTCTCACAGTAAGAGTGCACTTTTTTACTCCCCACGGCTATCCAATACAGCAGCACACATGGATGCGTTTTGTGGACCTTGGTTTAGTTTTTGCTGTCTGGAGTTTGTACACTTAACACAGAGCTGAGCTGTGCATAGAGCCTGAGATGTGACCATGTGCCAGAAAAGCTGTTTTCAAGTTGAGCTTAGGCTTCTGAGTGTTGTTAAATAGTCTTTACTTTATAAGGCTCTGACTGTTTGTCAGGCAGAGAGCCATGAAACTCCCTCCCAGCCACCCCACTCTATGGGCTCCTCCTACAACCTACTTGGTTGTAGAGGACATGTAAGGAGAATGGTAAGTCAGGGGTTGCTGACATCTCTCCTCATCATACTTCAGTCACTCAAATAGTTTTGAGCAGTGCAGCATCAAAATGCTCTTCAGAGAGATAATGTATAAGAAAATATAAGGCTGTGAAGGTGCCTCTTGTTTTGTTGCTCCTCTTGTATTGACAGATCTGAGAGGTTATTGTAGTGATTTCTCAAGGCCGGAGAAATTACTACATGGGGTAAAGGAATAGCTTTACAGTCTCTGTGTGCGTTTTGGCAGCTCTGCTCCAGGACCTGTATTCATATCTTGCTCTTTCCACTGCCTGATATTTTTTACATTCTTCACATAAAGCTTCTCCAGACAAATGATGAGAGAACATTTACTGAACATACCCGTATTGAGGAGTCAGAGCACTGTAAAGCAAAGCTGTGTTCTTTGCCAGTGGAAGCAGACGTGAGGTGAGGTGTGAAGAAACAGCATTGATGGGGGATTTGTTTTGCAATCAGAGTCTATGATACAAGGGAGCGACTTGGTTTTGGAGAAGGAAGGATGACCGATGCATTACTTCACAGACTTGTTATCTACCTGCAGATAACAGGAGCTTGTCTTGCTTTTGGGTTGCAGGAGATTTCTTTTTGAACTTTTCTACTTTAAGTATGGTATTTGGCAAACAGAGGAGTACTAGCAGAATGCTGTGTGCTGGTCATTTTTTCATCACCCTTGTTGTTCTGAAGAGAACCATCAGGCTTGTCAAAACTAATTAAGAAAATAAGTAGGTGGCATTGGGAAGGATCTTCAAGCTAGAATGACATGTTTCAGGAGATGCTGGTCATCCCCTGGTGCTCACTTAATGGACATTATGAGTAGATTCACAGAGCTTGTGTATGCAAATGCACAATGGCAATGAGTATTTTGGATTTTGTTTGGAAATTCTTAGGTTCTTCTAATTACAGTCCCTTTTGAAATGAACAGTGTTGTTTCTTGTTACCTGGCCAGGAGTAGATTTGTCCTATTGCTGCAAGGGGAGGCCCAGTGTCCCCTCCATCTGGAAGTGAGGGACCCAGGAGGTGTCATGGGGAGCAGGTGAGTGCTGGCATTGTGGTGTCAGGACACAGCAAGTGGCTGTGGGTAGAAAGCTAGTGTCTGGCTTTCAGAAGGAAGCGTGGAGAGTGCAGATGCCAGAGTGAAGGGTGGATTTAAGTAGGAGGCCTTTTAGAAAGTGCTGCAGGGCAGGTCCCTAATGTGTTCCCGATTCGTGCCTGAAAGTGATGAAATTTACTGAACTTTTAAATAAAGTTGTGATGGGTAGATACGTTGATAACCACATATCAAGGGTCGTGATTATTGAACAGCTGAAATTACAGTATTTAGGGCTACTTATGGGAAAAAGGCAGAAATCTTCTGCTATGGACTAGAAAGATGTGTGCCCTTTCTGTATATGTTGGGTAATAAAGTTGCTGCACACCATAATGCTTTTCACTGACATTTTAAGGAATTTCGATTTGTCTGACTGTTGTTTTTAACTGTGTCCAGATATTCAGATTTGACCCCGATAATTACATGGTCACAGGGATTCAGGCCTGTTCTGGCATCCTTACTGGTAATAGATGATGCTTTATTCCTTCTGGGATCAGCCTGAAACTGATGGTGGCGATTAAGCAGCAGACTATTTCTCACTGGGAGTAGAATGATGAAAGCTCTGCCTGTGCGGCTTTGTTGTGTGGTGTTGGATTTTTCTGGCCGCAATTCATGGTGTGTTGTGAATGGACTCGCTATTGATGTGGTGCTCCAGTTAACAAACAATGCTAGTTTTAGTTACCTACACAGTGGGTCGTAATGTAGTTGTTTTGGCATTTGGCTGATTCTGTGGTTGTCATTGCTTCAGTAGCTTGTGCTTTTGTGAGATCCACAAAAATGTATCAGAGCATCTGTATTTTGCTTGTTCTTTTTTCATTCTTTTTTTAAAATTTTTTTGTTTTGTTTTAGCTGTTGATGCCTCAAGGATGAAAGCAGCAAAAGATTGTGATAAAAGCATTTCAGAACATTAGGGAATTGTGAACAGTGGCTGACTTGGAGGGAATCTATTATTTACAATCTACTGTATCAAATACAGCTTCCACCAAATTAGAAACTGATTTTTGTCATTTTCCCTTCTTAATCTAACCCTTTGGTTAACTCAGGAGAAGCGGCTCCATAAATCACGTGGACATCTATGGATTTTTATTTTTTTTTCCCCTGCCAGCCATTGCTAGAGCTAAATATTCATCTCCCAGTGATTCTTATCAGCCAAGACACTAATAATAACATTTCTGGTTTGGGCTTGACTTTCCCTCTGCCAGGAGGAAAACTGTCTTTGCAATGTGCCTTGCAAAACATTTTTAGGGAGTAAAATAAATGCACAGGAAGATTTGACTTAAGGTGCTTGGGTTTCAACAAGTGAGGTTAAAGAAACTCATCATGCCTCATTTCATGGTTATCAGGGACTGTGGCATGAGATCATTGGGGGAGTAATTAATCCTTTCTTGCAGGTTTTTTATCAGAACTTCACGATGCATAGATGCATAATTGTTTTTCTTTTGAAGATGGGGAAACTGAGGTGAACAATAACAAGATTGCCTAGCAAATCAAGGGTAGATTAAGAAACTCAGTCTCTTATGCCACTATTCAGCCAAGTAAATCCCCTTTTGAATTTGCTGTCTGTAAGCACGAAGCTGCTGTGACCTCATCTTTCCTTCAGCATTAAAACATCTCTGGTTTTACTGGATCTTGGAACCAGCTTGCTTTGGCACTACAGGAATGACCATTGTAGTCTTTATCATGTAGAGAGGTTCACTCACTAGCGTGTGGGAAGGTGTCTATCTTAAAGGTTAGTAAATGGCCCCTGAGAGTGGGCTGTGTAGAAACATAAAGGAGACAAGTTGGTAGGAGGGAGGGACCTACATGCCAGCTGTCACACTGTAGATCTCCCTCACCCTCTCTCTGTCTGATTGCAGCCTTTTATCTAACTGGCTGCCTCCTTTCTTTCACCCCAGGTCAGTCACCGGTTTGGATAAAGAACCTGACTTTGTGCACATGGAAGCCCAGACAGCTGATGGACGTGAGTACCTGCAGCAAATGCTGAAAAAGTGGGCTCTGAGTCACGAATGGAGTGGGAATGGAAATTCACTGTATTCATTTTATCTCCCCATTTACATTTTTATTGTTAAAAAGATGTGGGTCATGGGGTTTGATGTGAGACATGCTCTTACCCTTAGCCCCTGGGGGGAAATTCAGAGGCTGCAGGGCTTCTGTCTGTGGAGAGGCTGGGCAGAAACACGATCTGATGGACTAAAAAGCCATCTATTCTGTTCTCGACTTAGCTGTTTCAGTATCATGTATTTTACATGAATCATAAAGAGCTGGGCTACCAGCACTCTGCAGTACAGCCTCCGTGCATTTTCAGAGGTGTTCAGAACAGCTGAGTTGTACCTGGGAATTTGAGGAGTTGCCTACAGTCAGAGTTTTCCTCTGGCCAGAATGTCCCTGTGCCCCACGCACCCTTCATCTCATATTGACTGGATCTTTCAGCTTTGATTATGATATATGTGCTATATGTGATTATGATATATGTGCTATATGTGATTATGATATGTGCCCTACGAAAACATTACAGGCCTTGAAAAGGTGCCTGGATTGGAGATAAGAAATAGGGGAAAAATATACTTTACCCCTCACTGAAGTGAATTTAGGCAGATCTGCAGTAGCATGGATTCCTATGTAATTAACCTTCAGTGAAGAAGACAGTAAGCATTAGAAGTAAGTTGACTTTTTCCACCATCCAAAGTGTTTTAGGTATTTCTCACAGGAATTACAGCATTGTAATGCACCTGCCCCTGAGGTAGAGCCAGCTTTACTCCAGCTCAGTGCCACACAGCAATGGGACACGTGTCCTATGTATACTGCAAGGACAGTAGAAAAGTAGCACAGGACTGAGGCTGTAGAGGTTTTCTGGGAGAAAAAGGCCGCATTTTTGTTGGTTGCAAACTTTTATCTGTTTTAGTCAAGTGCTGTGTAGGCCAGATGTTGTGTGAACAAACTCCTGTCTATCAGGGTGACTTTTCTGAGGCTGTGGATCTTCTGAAATCACTCATTGGCCTCCCATTGCTATTTAGTGATGGCAGCTGAATAAATAACCAGGCAGTAAGAGCTCAGGAGCGACAGCTGTTTGTTGAATATGTTGAAAAAGCAAAACAGACTGGCAGGTGGGTGGGCAAGGTAGAGAGGCTTCCTCAGTGCCTTTGCTGCCATGTGTGCTGTTACAGGGAAGCTGGGAGAAGTGGCCAAAAGCAAGGAAAAGCAAGCAAGTAAGCAAACGAACTGCTGATAGAGTCTATTTTCAAACTAAGTTTAAACCTGCTCACCCAGCTATTTGAATATTGGATGTGTCAAGGATATAGATGCTTCATTTGAAAGATTTATCCCCAGTTTGCAGACAACTCTTTTCCTTCAGATCTTGTTTGCTTTGGGGTTTGCTGTTTGTTCTTGCTTTAATGCATAAATTCAGCATTTTGAAATTGGCAGTTGATGATATTGAGGGTTTCACTGAAAGTCAGACCAGTAGTGTCAGCAGAACAGGCCCATTGCAAGCCATCGTCTCATCAGACATCAGACACAGGGAGACCTGGCAGGCTCTGCTAGCCCCACTGGCATGTCCCACTGGGGGACAGAGCCAAAATGACTCCTCTCTCAGCCAAGCACAGCACAAAAGAACCATGGTTTTCCACTTAGAGTTTTTAAGTCTTAAAACTATATTAGTTTCTGTTACAAAACATTGACTGCCTCAGAGCTATAGCTTCACCTGGTATGAAATGGTATAGCTCTGTGTACTTAGGAATGGGAGGTTGAACTTTTCTCCTAGTTTATTCTGTAACCAAAATGAGCCTTCATGCTCTCAGTGAAATGGCTGTGGCACTTACACATGCTGGAAAATGGGTTCCTGCAGTTACTTCCTCTTGATCAGAAAGTTTCTGAAAAAGTTTTGCTCAGTTGTGTGGAGAAGGAAGGAAGAGGAGGATTTTTAATGCCTCTTAGGTCAGTCTGGTGGCTCAGTCACTTGCTTGATGCATTAACAGACATAGATTTGAGTATTCCCATTGTTCAGTTCAATTCAGGAACAAAATTCCATGCCTTCAATGTCCCCCCACTTGAAAAGTACATGATTCTTCTAGAGAGGGCATCTCTCTTTCCTCTTCTGTTTTCCTCCATGCTTATGAAACTGGTATTTAGGATTAGACTCCTGAACTTTTTTTTTTTTCTTTTCTTTTTTTTTCTTTTAGCAGGAATGAGACTCAAGAACCTATCTAATTGATTCAGACACTGGAGTCTAACATATGCCCTGTGGCTAGGAAGAGATGGTGGGGCATACTAGAGTCTCATCATCTATAAATGAGTCAGGGCTATCAATAAGCTCATGGAGCTGGGAAGTGGAAGTCCTGTTCACTGCTCTGGTGTCTGTCCTCCAAGATGTCTTGCCGCATGGCTTTGTCTGTCTGATCACTAGGAATGGTAGGGTCTCTGCAAAAACATCTGTCCCGGTGTCTAGTCTCCTTAAATATTTGCAAGATGCTGCTAATTCTGGTGCCTAGCTAATCTCAAGCTGCTCCTGTCTTTTGTAGCAGATGACGTTTTTCACATTTTTTTGACATCTTGGCAGAGCTATTGTAGCAGAATAATAATCTAGGCTTGCATTTTTAAATTACAAAAATATGTAGGAGCCTTGGGCACTGTACCTTCTGCCAGGGTGTTACAGGCAGCAGCAAGGACAGGGTTAGATGCAAGGGAACTATTACAAATACACTGACACAAGCAGCCAGCAGAACTCCTGGGAAAAATATATTAAACTTTCTGATGTTCAGTGAGATAACCTCCCCACTCACAGACAATGCAATAAACAGTATTTTAATTAAAGAGGGAGGGAGAAACATAACCAGAAAGATAAAACAGGGTAACTAATTCCTGGGGAATAGTTTACACTCCTGTCTACACTTGTAAATCCTCTTTTTTCTTTGGGGAAAAAATTGTTGAGGCCAGCTAGTTTTTTCTCCCTCCCACGGTAACCTTCACTGGCAGTGTGTGATTTCAGGTCTTGCCTGACACCAGGATGTGACTTAAACTGAGCCAATCTGCCAATGCAACTTGTTTCCATCCTGCCCTTCTCTTTGTTAGCCATGCAGGCCAGCCATGCCTGCTTTTAGCTGCCTGGTTAACCTGCCAGGAAGGATCAGGCCTTGCTGTCCTGTCTCTGTAAGTCACCGTAACCTGCACATAGGTCTGCCCTTTGCAGCCTTCAGCACAGTGACATGTTTAACTGTTTGTGTGTCTCCTTTCAAGGACACACATCTTTGGTCTCTCCCACCAGAGAGAGCCTCTTGTGCTCCTGCTTTCTGCCAAAGCTGTCATGACTGCTGGGCAAAGAAGAGACTTAGTAGCTTGGCTTATTTCACCAGTTTGTTGCTGAACATTTCAAGAAATTGTTTCAGTTTTATCACTCCTAAAAAGAGTAAAAATACACAAAATGGGAGACTATGTTTATTAGCAATGGGGAGGTGTTTTGAGGTCCTCAACTGGAAAATGGCTTTGCATCTGAGAAAGTCATTCCCTAATCCTAAGAGAGGTAAATTGGTGGGAAGGGTTTATGCGGAGGTATGGATGCTGGGATTTGAGCTGCAGCAAACCCTCCTGGCTGCTTGATGTCCGTATTGCCTCATTCACAGATGGGCTGAGAAAGTAGCTGGATGTTGGGTTGTAAGAATGAGAAGATCTTGAGGCTGTCTAGGGAATAAGGTGCTCTTCTCAACTCCTTTTGCAGTAAAACATAGTTCAAAACAAAAACCCCAAATCCTCTAATCCTGGTGCTGTGTGAGATGATATATTAATTGGAAATAATCCCCAGATAGAAATTAACATACATCTCTCAGTGAAAGGTAAGTAAGGCTTTAAAGGCATAGCTTTGGCACATGCCACCTGCCCCTCTGGGCAGCTGTCCTTTTTCCTTGTGGCTATGCAAAACAGGGCTGAAAAATTAACTCCTTTTAGAGAAGGGGGAGATAAAAGCTTGGAAGTTAACATTCCCCTTTCTCTCTCAATTGACACTTTAGTTGTGGAGCCCTGTACTCGCTATGTAGGAATCATACCCTTCAAGAAGCTTGAGCAAGGACTTGGGGTTGTTTCTTCCTTCCAGTAGCACACAAATGTGAACAGAGTGCTGTCATATTTTTTACCTGATTTTTTAACATATTTTAAAGGGAATTATTTTTCATTTTCTGTGAAGCAGCAGGGAAAAAAGCAACACTTGAACTTATTTTGGTGCCCAAAGGCAGACAGATTTGAAGATAATTTTTTTGCGTCTATGTATTTTTTCATAGGCCTTGTGTTGTAAAATATATGAAAATAAATAAACAGGAGACTAAATGGAAAATAAGTAGTGAGTTAACTGCCTTCTCCACCAACTTCCAGTGAATATTAATCAGGTGCCATTCTTTGAGTATGTTTGATTGCTGGTGTAACACACTCAAAGTGACACATTTCCCAATAGGCAGGAAGCTAGTTGTCATGTCAACACTTGTGATTTATTTGCATTTATTTGTGACAGGTTTTTATTCCTCTTCCCATTCTGTCACTCAGCAGCAGCAAATTACACCCTTTTTGGGGGGATAAGAATATCCAGGCAACTGTGTGGGAGAACATACCGGAGGGAATGAGCTTCTAAAAATACAGCTCCTGACCTCTTGTCCTTGTTCTGCCTAGTTTTAGTGCTACCTCAAAGAACAAGTCAAGGCTGCTGAGCTCTTTGGGTAGCATGGCAGTATATATGACTCTCTTGTTTTCTGAGAAGTTACTTTTATCCATGGCAAAGATGTCTTAGATTCCATGTTGAGGAGATAAATAGCAGCTCTGGACCAACTGTGTATGTGTCAGTTGATGAAGAACCTTAAGCTGAGAGTCCAACCTCTCTACTGCTGCTGGTATTTTATGCTGGGAGAAAGCACAGCTCCAATACTCCTGTTCCTTGGTACTGTCTCTAGGTCAGTCATTTTTCATGATACACTTTAATTACCTCTAGATACTCTGAGCTGACGCAAGCAACAGTTTCTGCTGCTTTAGCATCATCAGTGGGACTATGTTTTCACTACCACACTAGACCTGTGCAATGGCTCTGAATCAGACATGTAGCCCTTATTAACCTGGAATTCCCAGTGCCTCAACCCAGAACCAGGTCTACCGCCTTTAAGCATGGACCTTCAGTCATATAATTGGGCATGAAGCTTTATTAGATGAAGTCTTGGTTGGAGTTTGTGACTTTTTTTTTAGTCAGTATCTTTTTGAAAATTATTCTTGTTATCAGTGCTTCTGACTTGCATCCTTCTTGCATTTTTAAGAGTCTGTTGGTGGGACGGGGCTATGGAAGGGGAAATTGCCAGTTTGTGAAGGTTGTCTTTGAATCTGGGAAGGCAGTTAGCTTAGTGTCAGAGGATTTCAGTTGTTCCCCCTAGTGCTTTCCACTGAACATCATTTTGCTGTCACTGGAAAGACAGACTAAGGACAATAGCAGGTTTTCTGGAATGGAGAATCCTGTAAGCAGCTTTGCCAGGCTAGTTACTGTCCTTTTAAACATGCATTTTATCCTTTTGGGCCAAGTTTGGCAAGATCCTTGTTAAAAGGTGAAGTTATGAACTAAAACCACTGCACTAGGGTCACCCTAGCCCTCCTAAACTCACTGTTTTCTTCATTTATGATCTATCCTCATCCTTTGTAGAAAAGCAAACAAATGTGTGAGTCCAGGAAGCCCCTAGAACTGTCTCAGTGTAAAAGATATGACCCTTTTATCACTGCAACTGTCATCTTAATTGTATTTTCATTTTCTCCCTAGTTTGCAGTATTCAGAAGAACACTTGAAAGGCAGAGATGGCATACTTAGATTACATACATCCAGAGACACAGTGCCTTGATTGTTCTGTTTCACGAGATCCTTTCCTAGCCTGAGTGAAATTATGCTTAATCCCCTATAGCGCCTGCAAACTTGCTGGAGGTGAGCGCATCTGATCTTGCCACTCCAAGCAACTTTCTGTATGTCTGCCTTTGCCTTACGCTCTTCATGTTCTTCTTGCAGCCCTGTTCCTGCTCTCAAGCAATGCCAGTGATTGACAAGGCATCCCATTAGCATAATGGTCTTCTCATTTTCTCTCTAGGCAGAAGCATTTGATGCTTCTTGCAGTGCATATAACTACTGTAGGGACTCTTTAGCTAATATGCTATTTCATATCCATGATGTTTTCATACCTAGCCTATGTTGGCTATAAATACTTAATTTTGGGAAATTCTTGTCATTTTCACAGCAAAAGAAGTTAAACTTAATAGTGCTACCCTAGGCTTTTTTTTTTCTCCTTGTGTGTTACTACCACAATTAAAAACAGACATCAAGACTAGGGTATTTTGGGGGAAAATGGGGATATAATTCCCAGTAGGGTAGTGGAATCAGTAAATTCTACATGGGTGGCTTTTGAAATCTTCTTCTGCTCCATATGGTCTCATCATTAGTTTTCTGATGCATTTATGATTTGTACCCTCCATTTATGGTTTTAGCTCCCATGGGGTGTCTGTACAGTGGAAAGGGAATGGTGAGTGTGGAATTGTGATGAATTCCTGACTCCAGAGAGCAGTTACAGTTTTAAAGGCTGGAGGTAGATCATGCAATAACATGTATATAATTGGAGATGAGGTTAAGACTTCCCTTCAGAGTCCTTCTTTCAAGCTGCCAATGATATTTTTAGACAACAGGCTACTACCTGGGCAGTTCTCACATGCACATATTCTCCCATTGCAGACACCCACTATTTGACCTGCCGGATCCAAGAGTGCTCGGAGACCAAAAGGAGTAGGCCATTTTCACGCTCCATTGACATCAGCTCCCTTGTTGTTCAGGATGAATATATCTTCATCCAGGTATGTTGGTTTGATATGAACATGACATGAATTCTGCCTGCATGAGGTATTTGCTCTGTGCAAGAGAGGAAGCATAGTCTTAGGACAAGTGTATGAGACTGCAGGTCATAAAGGGTGAGATTCTATACCTGCCTGCTATAGATTGGCTATGCTATTTCAGATGAAACAGATGGTCTCTTTGCTCATCATTTGTCTCATGGTGAATCCGATATGTTTAGGGAGTTCCTTCATCAATAAACATAAGATCCGTCAGTTCCACAGAAAGTCTAACTTGCTATTGTTGTGGTTAATTTGAAAATACAAAGAAGCTAGTGATGAATTGGAGAGAACAGAGAAAAATAAAGGAATGGTTTGAGTGATTATTTTACCAAATGGAAAGGTTTACGCTGATTTGACAGTCAAGTAATACTAATGGAGCAAAAGATAGGAGTTAAAATAGCAGAGGGATTGGGAAAAGATGTTACAGGGCCAATTCTGAGTGGAAGATGGCTGTAAATTTTTCAGCTAGTTTATTTTGGAGATGAGGACAAAGTGATATAAACTGAATGAGACACTACGTGTTTTGGGGATTTTCTGAAAATACATGGGCTGCATGGAACAAGGCCATCTCTCCCATGTCATACCCATGGAAGTGTAAGAATGAATAGTATAGTATAGAAGAATAGTTCCTGAAGATGTGCCATCTGGGTGAAAACTGGGAGCCAGGCTGCAGTGATTCCAGATGATAGAATGCTTAGGAGACAGAGATTACAGGCATGATGATGTTAACTGCTTGTGTGGGAGTCCGAGCGCCCTGACCGCGACAGCTTGTCGCCGATGCTGATGAGGGAGACTGTGATGAGATGAGATGGAGCTTGGATCTAAGTGGTACAGAAAAGACATATGCTTCTGTTTTTGAGCAAGGCTGGGCTACACTAACCTTCTATTTTTACTTAAATGTATCCAAATTATAAGAAAGTTCGGCTCTGTTTATTGTGAAATTTTCTTAGAAATGGGAGTTTGAGGGGGAAGGCTGATAATTCTGTGCTGAGATCAGGTGGAGGACTGGATCCATATGACCTGGGAGGACGGCAATATGAAAACTGCACGCGCTTGAGTAACACTGACAGCCTTCTCCTCCTTTGAGTAGAGGAACCTCCTGCTCTGCAGATGACTGCTTGTTATGGGAGCCCCAGGTTCCCTCATTTCTCCATGAAACCCTGCCTGCTACCGTTTCCTTTGGCATCATGGAGAGAGCTGCTACTAAGAAACACTTTTGCAACTCTGTGTCTTGGCTGTTCTTGGTAATGTTTTATTATAGCTTTATGGGTATTTGAAGTGAAAATCATATACTCACACTTTTTAAAAAAGTTAAATATACACACACTGAATGTTGCTGCTGCTTTGGGCAGGAGGCTCTCCCTTTCACAGGTTGTCTGTCGCTTCCCTTCTTTTTTTGTATCACACTTGTAGGATTTCTGACTGTCCAGCAGCCTGTCATAAGTGGCTGCAGAAACTGGGAATAGCTTGAGTCCATGGAGTACTTGAGTAACACAGAGACACTTCAGATTCACAGCACACACTCTCTGAGCTGAAGGTGTGTTAAATCCACCGTATCCGGCATATGGTCGATGGGCTATGCAGAGTGTTTGCTTGGTACATATGTAGGAGTGCTGATATATCCTGGTTGTATTAGTCTCACAAGCCATGTGATGTAGATGCCTATTATGGGATGTGTCAGGTAGACTGTGTGTGCAATGTCTCATGCGTATCATTCTGGCTAGATAATCTTGGACAGAAATACAGGAGCCAGCTCTTTTGAATTTCAAATATTAGACAGAGATGAATAAATAAATATCAAATTAAATGTTAAGATCCTGGTGAGGTTTAATAGCTGAATAAAGGATGGGTACATGAGTTCTGATCTGTCTGTACTGGAAGAAATCAGGAGTAATGTCTTGGAGTAGAGAGAAACTTGTTTCTTTTGAGTTTTGTCATGAAAACAGTAGTTTTTTAGTCTAAATTGATAGTCTGTGTTCCTCTAAAGTGAGTGGAGAGATCAAAACTTTCATGGGTAATTTATCTTTTCCTGTTGTACAAATTGCAGGATGAGATAGGTCTCTCTGAATACACTGTTCTCATTAATATTAGAAGGAACTTAAGTATAGCTTAGAGAAGACCCCTAACTTTTTGACAGCTAATATTAGGGAAGATGAATCCCAGCTATTGATACCAACGTTTTGTATTATCTCCATACAGTTATTTATTAGTGAATATCCATTCTAATCAAGTTGATGAAACAGGCCTGTAGTGTAAGATTCTTGGGAAGCCTTAACCTGTATAACTATACATTCAAAGCAAATGTGATACTATAGTGCATAATGGATAGGGGAAAGAAGACTATGGAAAATGTTATTGTGCCATTATAAATCAGTGATTCCTTATCATGTGGAATGCTGTTGTGCAGCACTTCTGAAAGGATCTTGCAGAATTGCAGTGCAAAGAAAGAAAATTAGAATTATCCTATGTTGGAAAAAAAACTTGCCCATGAAAAGAGTTTGAAAAGACTGGGATTAGTTACCAGGCAAAAGAGATAAATAACATAGCATGTGATGAAATATGTAAAAGGTATTGAAGAAGGAAGGAAGAAATAGCTGCTAAGAGAGAGCTGGAAGAGTTCTTATGAATAAAACAGTAGATGATCACTCTGAATTTATTGACTGACTTTCTGTTTGATTGATCAATAGTTACTTAAGGATGTCTAACGCATCACTAAGATTGGATAATTCTGCATAAATTGCTACATTAAGACGAAATTCTGCCCTCTGTTGTGTGCATAAGTTTTCATTCAGTTCACAGGATTGCTCTGATGTAGCCAGGAGCCAGTATCATCATATTCTTTCACGTTTATTACTTAAAATTCATACAGCTTGCGGAGGTGGTCACTTATTTGTGAGAAAACCTTGGAATACATCAGAATTTATTTATTGTACCAAGATGGAGCTAATTTCATGAGCAACTATGCCATTAAGGTCAGTGCCAGTTGTGTTCCATATAGCTGTGCAGTAGTGGACCCCATACTTTCTCTACAGCTGTAATGTACCATTCCCTAGAGCTGTACCACACCTCTCGTTTTTGGTGCCTTTGAGTACTCACAGCTGAGATAGTATCACTTTCTCAACTTAGGTGCAGAGATAACCTGTGACTGATTTGACTTCCTGACAATCACTTGAACTGCTCCCGTATTCTCATGTGCTGAGCCTACATTATAAGACCCAGTGGTCAGGGATAGTCTTGGTTTATGTATGAATTTAGTGTATTGATACTTTGAAGAATTCCTATGGTAAAAATAAATCACAGGGGATTTCTAGGGAAAACAATTTTCAAGTATGTCTTGTATCAGGGTTTCTAATGGAAATGTACAGGTTGCTGAAAAGAGTCTAAAATGCAAGAGGCTTTAATGAAAATGGGGATTATTTTTCAGAAAATTCTGTTTTGAGTGAGAAAGCATTGTTTGGGGGAAAAAAATCATTAATTTCTTATAAGTAAACAAATAACATCAGTGCTACTTAGTCCCTTAAAGAGCAGGAATGATCTGTGCACATTTCTTTGCTAATAGATGAAAACTTTCCACTGAAAATTCAACAAAACATGAGCAAATGTCATCAATTATTGCAGGGAGCGAGGAGAGTCTGGTCCAAAAATCTCTCAGTACAGTGTTGCTTATTTGTGGTGGTCTGAGAACTCCTAAGGGAGTATGAATATGGCAGTGTTCACTGGAAATCAGCTTTCTCTGAGACAGTGGTTTCTGCAGAAAGCAATATTCTTGTGGGCTGTGGACAGACCTACAGCTGCCATAGTGAGTTAATTATTGCTAAGTTAAAGTAGTTGTTTCCAGTTACCCAAAGGTTATATGCAAGGTATCTCAGATGTAATGGCTCGGTGGTTCTTCTGCATGGTTGGAGTCCCACATTGGATGAGCCTGGTTGCTAGTGGAGGCTGATGACATTCCCAATGCACTGGTGCAGACGCCATGTGAGGACTGTATTTTCACACAGAACCCTAGGTATCAGGAGAGGGGCAAAAATAACTCTCAGAAACTCTTCAGAATGTGTGACATGAAGACTGCTGGCAGTGCTGCTGGTTACAGTGCTGGTGGCCTAAGGATGTGAGTGAGACAAAGTTTACAGGGAGAGGTAGTATTTTTTTATGAGATTGGAATTGATAGAGTTAGAAAGGGACAGATAAGCTTTAGGCACACTCAGGAGATCCTAAGGGACTTGAGGAAGGATTTGGTCTCTGAAAATTGTCCTTTCTTTTTTTTCCCCAGCTATAGATGTAGGTTTCATAAAACACATTTCCTCCCTCTATTAATCTTGTTGTGTTTTCCTTGTGTAAACCCTTCAGTGTGTGTCTTTCCTCCCACAGGTGACACCCGTCCAGTTCAGCATCCATTTAACACTGTTCCCATCCTTCCCTTAAGCTTCTGTCTCTGTCAGCACTTGGAGACCCTCAGGGTAACTTTAGCCTTTTTGATTTGAACTGGCTGTAAGTCAGTGCAGAGATGTGTGGATGGGCAATCAATACCCATCTTGATTGTTTTTTATGTCTTTATTTTTCTCTGGGATGGTGCAGATTCTGCTATCCCCACAGAGTGCAGCTGAAGTCAATCTGAAATGTACCTTGGACTTTCAGCGCTTTCCATAGCAAGACTACTGGGCGTGGAAGACTCCTCTGAGATTTAGAAGCTGATACCTGGTTTGAATTTGGGGGTGGTGCCTACTTTCTCTATCAGGCCAAAGAAATGCCTTTGGAGATGAACACTTTCAGATCTGCCTTTGGCTGATGGTCTTACCTCATAGGGATCTGCAAGCTCTGATTGAAAAGGGCTAGCTGTTTGCTTCAGACCCTGCTCCATTTCCATTTTAAATGGAAGTTCTTTGCACCATTAACCAGACACGCATGCTGAGAGGCAGCACATTATCACTTTCCAAGGCCTCTAAAGAGTGGGAGCATGGGTACCTCTTCCCTTTTCCATTCTCATGGCATAATTTATCAAGATGTTTAACTGCAGGCTGAAATTCATAAGAGGGTCTTGTCTCTCACCTGGTCCCTCCTGCCTTTTCTCCTCTTGGTAAGATTTCTTGGCAGCTTTTTATGCCATTTCCTTTGTGATTCAGTCTCCTGGGAACCCTGGAAACTGCACAGCTCTCTCTTGACTCCAGATTCCTGGAGCTGCTCTGGTGGTTGCCCTTTCTTTAATTTTTTTTTTTTTTGTGGGTGATGTGATGGAGGAAAGAAGTGCAAGGTGAGCTGGGAAGAGAGAGTCTAGGCTGCGGTTTATAATCCTTCTGAATGTGATGAGGTCTGTGGCATTGCCATTTAGGAGCAGAGGATGGTAGTTACATGCAGCTTGGACATGCAGCAGTGTGAGAGCAGCTGCAGTTCTTACAGATGGCAGGAATTCCACGTGGATGAAGAGTTTAAGTCAAAATGCTCTTCTTTGATACCAATCGTGTGTCTGGCTCTTCACCCTCTGAAGTAATTTTGTGCTTAGAATACTTTTGCTTAATTCAGGGAGTTGCACAGCAGGGCAGCATCTCAGCCTGCTCACTAGCATGAGTCAGACGGAGCAAACCCAGAATTTCTCCAGATGTTGTTGTGTGGTGCAGCTAAGTGGGACTCTTACAATACACATCTGAATAATTCCTCTGGCTCAGAGGAGCAAACACTTCTGCCAAAAGGTGTTGAACCATTTCAGTCTTCTTTTGCATCAGAAAGTCTCCTTAAAACATAACACAGATGTCAGTATTCACTCACAATCACTGATAGCTTCTTATAGAACCTATGGATGATATTGCCTTTTTTTGATGCCTGGAGTCTCATCAGAGTGTGTCCAAAAAATTCAGCTGAAGTCATTTGGTGGAAAATGGCTTTTGTAGAAAATGCCTTTTCTTTTAATCTGGATCGAATTCTGGTTTTGTAGAAAAGGATATATTAATGAGATTTTTTTGTCAGGCTGAGTAGAAACTAAAAAAAAAAGTATTATTTATAGCCTTAGAACTGGGGTAGGGGGACATTTTAACGTTTTATAGAGGAGGAAAAAAGTTTCTAATTCTATTAGCTAAATATGTCTAATCTTAGCACAGAGTAGTAGGTTATTGCTATTACTGGTTATAACTGTGGTTGTTTACAAAAACTTGGAAGCGCTGATGTTTAGGAGGATGTGAGTGTATGTTTCAGGTGCATTTGGTATTTAAGGTTAGGCTAAATGAGCATATTTGCTCAATTGAAGTCAGTTATCAGGTGAGTAGATAGACTTCACCAGCAGCCACAGATGAGATTATGCCAATTCACACAAATTCCTGACCTCAGTTCTCAAGCTATCAATTTGATAACTTAAGTACTAAATATCCCAAGGAATAAAGGAGCATTTTTTTCTTCTTCTTTTTAATGTGAAACTTCTCAACAGTGAAACAAGATAGGAGGGCACAAATTAAAATTTGATTTCCTGGTCTAGAGCCTTCTCTTTATTTTCATAGACACTAAACACACCATGTTCAAATATACATTTCTTTCCTCCATTTTTTAACTAGGAGCCAAAGGTCTTAACGGAAATCAATCCATGCAATTTATTTTTAACTTCACCCTGCTTAGCTACGATTGATTTTTATCTTTGCGATCAATGGTAGATAAAACAGGTTGGCGGGACAATGGAGCACTCTCCAACTTGTAGAGTTTGGTCTTTGAGTCTTTTATTGAAGAAATCATTAAAAGCTTATTATGAAACTAATAGGATGAAGACGTTTAAATGATGAACATGATTACACCTGTTTTACTGGTGAGTAATGCCTGCTACAGCTGATCTTCTCTTGCCCCTATTTAAAATGCTGGATGGCACTCCAGTGGAGGAAATTAATCCATATAGATGAAAGAAAGTGCATCCCAAGTGCTAGTTAAAAGCTCTTCTTAAAGCGAGACAGGCAGTAAGTAGCTACTTTCCTATTCACTGCTGGGTAATTTTCATCCATTTCTAGCACTGTTTCATCTTTTCTGTGCCAAATATCGGATTTGGAACTTGAACCTAAATATATATTGATAAAGTGTGATTAACATTTTCCTTTATTTATATTTATGTTATTTCTCAGACTTTTTGTGCTGTACTTTTATCACTCTCTCCCCTCCCTTCATACTGTCTGATTTATAAGCAGCATCTGCAGCTGGAGGTGTAAAGGATTACCTTGGCAGGCTCATATGTTTCCTCTGAAGTCCTTCAAAAAGAGATTTAATGTGTACATTATGCTCCTCTCTTAAGCTAGTTTCCTGTGTGGGTAATGTGCGTTTACAGCTCTAACATGGCTCAGTTTTAGTGTAACCATGCACATTTTCTGCAGGAGTTACTTTTAAAACAAATCCAGTATTTTCACTCAAGATTTCTCTGTCCTATAGCTATGTCATCATAGCTCTGAGGGGAGAGGGAAGCAAACAGGGACTGGCGAAGTATAACAAACGCTCCTTTGTCTTAGCAAACTTTCACTGATGGGTCTGACACTCTGAAGTGTGGCATATTTTCAAACCCTGCTGCATTTACCAGCTTCGGGGTGGTAACACAGAAACACTAATCTGTATGTCTCTGCATCACACTCAGGTAATTGCATATTGCTTTAAGGACTGTGCAGAAGGTATGATTGTGATGGGTTAACCTTGGCTGAGCACCAGGAGCCCACCAAGCCACTCTGTCAGCCCCCCTTTTCCTCTCCCTCCTCAGCAGAGCAAAAAGGGGAAGGAAAATAAGATGGAAAATAAAAAACCCTTGTGGGTAAAGCTAAAGTAGTTTAATGATAACAAATCAAAGCTAAGCAAACTCTGCACACAGAACCTTTTTCCTAGCTTTATAGTTGAGCAGACGTCATATGGTATGGAATATCCCTTTGGTCAGTTTGGGTCAGCTGTCCTGGTTGTGTTCCCTCCCAAGACCTTGCCCACCCCATCCCACAGGGGAGAATGTTGGGAAGAGCCTTGGTGCTGTGCGAGCACTGCTCAGCAGTAGTCACAACATGGGCGTGTTATCAACACCCTTCTAGCTCCCAGCACAAAACCCTGCACCATGAGGGCTGCTATGGGGAAAATCAGCTCATCCAGACCCAATACAATGATATTAATGAACACCAGGGAGGTAACTCAGACTAGATGATACCTATTATGATGTGAATTATGCTGGGGCAGTGGAGAACCTCAGTACACAGAAATATTTGGTAGGTGGTTTGTCCTGGTCATGGTGGATAATCAAGAATGAAGAACATTACACTAGGCTTATGCTGATATGTTCTTCCTCATCTTCTGAATATTTTGTGACTGGCATTGGGGTTAGGCTTGGGAGAGGAGGCACAACTTTTTAATCCTCATGCTGGCAAACCTGTGTAAGGCCTAGACAGTAGCTGTCTGTGAAGAACACCAAAATCCCTTGCTAAAGGTGGGAGTGGAGCAGCTTGCCCACTGAATGTGTCATCACTCCTTCATGCTTTAATCCACAATTTGATTTAGTAGATTTTATCCCACAAAAAGGAGAAAGAATAACTAAAGCTAAAGCAGTGGGGTGGGATGCCAGGGCACCCTGTGGAGGTGGAGAACACAGATACAGGATGCCATTGCAATACTGATACAGTGTTTCTCAACTTTTGGCTTTTACCAACTCATTCAATGTTAGTGGCAAGAAAAGCACTGTACAAGCAGAGGAAATAACCTCAGAAAAAAAGCGAGGGATTTATTGAAAATAACATCAATTATGTACTACCAACTACCTACTATCAACAAGGAAGTTTTAAATTTGGTTCTGTAATGGACTGAGACAGCATTTACTACTTGAAGTGGGAAGTAAATTACAGGAATAACAAACATCTAAACATCTCTGGTCATTGTGGGTTATCTGTGCTATTACCAGTTCTCTTTTGCTTTCAACATTATCAATGGTGTAAAAAGTAGATGACCTGTTCCAATAACTGTGCAGGGGAAGTGACTGTTATTGCTGTAAACCACCTAGGCTGATTAACTATGTAGAAAAGAGCCCACCATGCCCTTTTAGCCATTAGCCTCATAATTAATTCTCCTTGCTTTCTGAACTCTTTTAGGTTACATGTTTTTTTTGGTTAAGAATAACATTTTTCTAAGGAAAAAAAAAAGATAAATAGGGTTTGCATATTCTCATTAACATGAGTAAAGACTTAGTGTGTTTCTAGACATGTCACATAGATTATGGAGATTAATAGATCCGATGACAGATTTTCTATAATTCTTTGCAGCATTGTAAACATACTTGTTGTCTTCTGTGTTTGACATGCTCTATCCCATTGTAGGTCAGGAAGGAGGATGAGCCAGCTAGCATGCTGAAACTTTCAGGGCTTTTAAAGAGAAAATTCTCATATTTCCGTTCTTAAGTGTCAACTGATGTAAGACCAGACTCCTATCTTGAAATAAAATGTGGAAGTTTCAGAGAAAAGTGGTAGATCATGAGTGGAGGGAGGAAGAAAGAACACAGGTTAGGAAAGACAGATGTGTTTAATGACAAACACATTTGTCCAGAGGAACCATTTCCACTGGCCAGAAGCCCAATTGAACACATAAAGTAGAAATTCAGAAAAACAGATTAACAAACCAGTCATTAACAAAGGAGGAGAAAAAGACAAACCCGGCTAATTCTGTATTGAGCATGACAGATGAGCTCACAGCAAATCATTGGGTGACATTCATCAAATGTGAACTAAAAGGAGGCATTAGAGGGCAAAACACTGTCATAATCTCTGGGATTTACAGTGTTGAAGAGTTTGCTCATAGGAAAAGGAAAAGTTCATCAAAATAAATTAAGTTGCGCCTTCCAAAATTCATTGTCTACCACAGTGCTTGCCAAAACTTTATTGAAGGCTTGATCATTTTTTGGAATTGTTATAACCATGCATGTAAATCATGCAAAGATGAGGTCCTGGCAGGGAGAAGCTTCACACAGCTCCTGCCAACAGAATTGTGAGCGGCTTCGTATTAACTGGCTCAGAAAGACCATAGACCACAAAGATATCTGTTTCTAAACCTTTGTCAGGGTGACCTAGTCCAGGTTGACGGCTGAAAGAGAGTTTAGCTAATGCATTGTGAACTTGAACCGTGTTGGAATCTTACCTTCCTGCCTTAAAAAACAGAAAAACAAACAAAAAATCCAATTGAAAAAAACTTCCAGGTACCAGTTTGCAGTGACATAAAGCCAAAAAACCTATGTAAAATCTTTTGAGTGTGGCAGACTTGAAGTAGGTCCTGTCTTGGCACAGAGAGGGAATTTGATTACCCCCTGATATTTCTGCTGCTATATGTTCATGTGATTAACTTGAAGATTGTTGGACTGTTTCCTATGTTAATTAGGCATCGCAGCATTTACAAAGTATGTAAATATTCATGTCTGCATCTTAAACGCTAGCTGATGATCATGTCTCAGCCCACGAGAAGAGGTAGATATTGAATCCAGGGTCGTTACAGAGTAGTCACTGGACACATTCAGTCTTATCTGGACTTAGCTACAAATAATGACCTGGTGCTGAAATAATGAATGGTATAAAATGAGTTCATGTGTCAGAGTTAATATCATTTGAGAATTTGGATCTTCCATTGGAGGTCAGAAATATTACCAAGAGAAGAGGAGATATTGAAATATTCCCTGTGCTTTTTTAGGTATTATGAACTAGAAGTGTGGGATCCTTTGGGCAGTGCTTGTACAGCTGATAGATAGAATTACTACAAACATAAATTTTTGCCTTTGAGCTGGACTGAGTGTGAATCAATTGCATAGTCTGTTCTTTTCTGTGAAAACTTGATTTTCATGTGGTAGTACTGGATGGGAAAGATATCATTCAGAAGTAACTCTCACAGCCCTTTCACCATCCTCACAGCTGGAGAGCAGGACCCCAGAATGCTACTGTGCCAATCCACAGTATACTTTACATGAAGTTAGAGTCAGGTGACTCCTGTTCTCTCCTTGTCTCTGCCACTCTTGTTTTGAGACTGAAGGCAAATTGCTTTCAGTTTTCATGTCTGCTTCCCCTTGACTTTAGCTATATGCTGCCTATATAGAGTTTTTTTGCTGTGATATGGGTCATTCTTCTGCCTTCTTATATGGTGTGTGGTATAATGATAGCTGATTTTTTTTGTTTTGGGAGCACTAGATGCAGCTATTATAACATTGCAAGTAAAAAAATGGGGAACAAGAAGAAGGGGAAGTCTTAGTGTAGAAGCCTGTCCTATTTCTAAACCTTCCTTTCTTTCCAGTTCTTCAAACTGTCAATAGAAAAGCCTTATCTTGAGTTGATTAGATATCAAATTTCATGACCTATAATGTTGTGTCCTTCGAATGACAGCTTTCCTAAGGAAGAAAGCCACTATCTAGAGGTGATACCATTGTTGCGAATATAATTGATGCTATAGCAATATTACACATAAGCTCATTCTGAAATACCACTGTCAGATAAGAGGAAGTATATCTAAGAGAGAATCTAGGACCTTTCTGTTGGCTTTATTGTAAACTTACGAAGCCAACAAATGACATTCCATATAGTAGAGAAGTGCTTTGTGTATTGTTTTTTCTTAAAACCTGCAAGACTGCCAAAAGAGCAGAATATAGGAAATTCACTGATGAAAGCCTTGTTGTAGCCAGGTCTGAAATGGTGCCAGAGAGAACACCCGCAGCAAAAGAAGTGACTAGTGACAGGTTTAAAATCCCATATTTTACAAATTATCAGGGCTAGATCTCATCAATGCATGGCATTTATGTGTAGTCTTTACAGCTCATTCAGTCTGTAAAACCACAGATTTGGATGTCTGTCAGTTACCCCCAAATCCTTATTCAGAGACTATGATTTCGGAGAAAACAGTTTTATAGTGACAAAGAGCATCTAAGAAAAGACTAAGAAACCAGTTTTATAGTGACAAAGAGCATCTTGGAAAGCTCCAGCTTCCCAAGAGCACACTCATTGCATTTACTGCTTGCATTAAATGGTGCTAGTGTGGATCCCTGCACTGTAAAAAGTTGTTGGAAGACAACCCTGGTCCCAGGGAACTTACAGTGCAAATAGACAAAGGCTGAGAATCAGCTGAGAGAAGAGGTATTATCTCCTTCTCACAGGAGAGGAACAGAAGCACAGAGACTTTAAATGACTTGCCCAAGGTAGTTGTGCTGAAACCGTGTGATGAAACCAGATCTTCCACTTGAGACCTAAACTTTGTACCCACTTTTCCCTTTTTTTCCTGAGACATTAAAAACATACCAGATTTGGAAAATGGAAAGCTCGATAGCACAGCTTAAGTAAATAATGCCGCAGTCCTCTCAAGTGTGGGATTTCTTTGGAGTTATACAGGGACAGCTGTGCAGGTCATAGAAAAGCTGTCTGAAAGAAAGGTTGTCAACCCCGCTTAGTAGTGTGAGCATAGGATGTCCTGGAAGGGTCATCACTCACTCTCTTTGATGTTTCCACAGGTGACAGCTGGTGGAAGAGCAAATTACTATGTGTCATACAGACGGGAGCCTTTTGCACAGATTAAATTGCCCAAATACTCTCTTCCTAAGGTGAGTGCATCACTTATGAACACAGACATGTAAGATCTTGAAGAGCACCTCAGTAGAGTTCCTCTCTAGAGAACTCCATTTTTTGTGCTACCTGAAAGGTCTTTCTTAAATATGGATTTGGGATCTTTACCTCTCCCTGACTTTGATTAGTGAGCATTTCAGGAAGAAGAGATTCTTTTTTTCCTCTGTAAAGAGCAAGCGGGAATGAACAGTTACCTCAGAATATAGGGCTCAAACCCGCTTCTTCAGAACCAATCTTCTATGAACACCTTTCCTCAGTCCTGTTCTGTTATCTGTTAATGATTTCTCTGTAAGCCTGGCCATGACACTGAGGGTCCTAGACAGTGGTTAGGATGCTGAAGACTACTGCAGTCTCCATACAATGAGAGAAGCACAGAATACAGCAGCTCCACTGTCCCTTACCTATGGCTGGACATTGCCAGGATGTCATGGAGGTGGAGCTGGCTCCCTAAAAGTCATGTCTTATTAATGCTTTGGAGACACAGAACCACTGTGTGAAGCTGCTTAGGAGGTGACTGAGATAGCATAAGATTAACGCTGTCTGGGAAAGCTGGGAAGGCGGGAGGTTAGTACTTCTCATACAACTGTGCCTGGATTTACCTTCTTAGGCCTGAGATTTCTACCAGATCAAATGGTGCAAGCCTCAGCAAGGAGAATATATCCCTGGAATTATACTCAGATTCCATAGTGTGGTCATTCCTTGGGATCATGTAGAATGGAAGGGACTAACCTTGCCAGTGCCTTGGCTGGATACAAGTTTTCTGGGTAACCTAATGGGCAGCTGAGACCACTGCTGCTCTTCGGGGGCCTTAGAATGGCTGTTGAGGCTGCCATCATAGACGGCCGATAAGCAACAGTAATGGCCTTCATCTTTCTTCCACAAGGGAAAATTTTGGTGGCATGATTGTAAGATAGTTGGCTAGATATGCCTTGTGGGTTGGATCTACCCTTCTGACTGCTATGGGATATCTGCATTCTAGCAGATACGGCATATTTGCTTTAACTTGTACCTGAAAACTTAAAGGTTGTGAGAAATTTGCATCTCAAACTCCTAATATTGCACCTCATCTTCCTCCAATTCGGGCTGGTCACAGTCCACAATGTATTGACATCTGTATAGCATAGTTACAGTATCTTTTGTTTGTTATTCCATGGTAGTGGCATGGGATTCAGAATGTCTGATCACACACCAACTTTTGGAAACCCTGCCGCTGTTTCTCAGAAGAACATTTTTTATGCTCCCACCTTATGGATTGGCCTTGAAAGCTGCTCCTTATTAAAAAGACAAGTGGGTAGAAAGAATGACTGCCCTATGATTGTCCTGCTTTATTGACTGATGCTGTCATAGGTTGCTGGCCTGTTGTAAGACAGATTTGTTGGTGGCCTTGTTTTGGAATTGGTGGATCATACAACAGGGATACTTTTGTCATTTGAAAATCAAAGTACTTTTAAGCTAGATGTCATGGTAAAGTCTTCTAGCCACGTGAAGGCGGCTTGTTTATGCTGTCCTTAGTCACTAGAACATTTTTGCTGAACACCAATAACTATCTTGTGGGCTGCAGATTAATGAATTCTGCTGGAGTTGTACATATGTGAGGCTGGCAATAGGGTAATGCAATATTTCCACTGCAACTACTCAAAACAGATTGAAGTCATTGGGTGTTTTGCTTTATTTTCACACAGCTGGAATAGGTTGGGCATGTGCTTAATCTTTAAGGAATTAGAGCTGTTGGGCAAGAAAAAACCTCCTGATTTAGTCTTCTTTCGTTGAGGAAAATGGCACATCTAACGCTGATTGCACTCACTGGGAGAACTAGGACCTCAAATGTTTTTTCTCCCCATCCCACGCTGATAGGCTGTGTTTGGTCTATTAGAAACAGCCCCATCTAATCAACCCCAACTTTTCATCTTGATACCTCACACAGAAGATTAAATTGCCTTCTAGGCAGTATGGGGATACTGAGCTGATCTTTCCCCAGGTATTATTCTCCAAAACCAGGTCATTTTGTCCTTTGGGAGACTTCCAGAATTATGGCTTCTTGATGCAGAAACAGTGCAAGAAATAATCAAGGCTCCTTGGCACCCTCAGGAAATTTTAAATAGATACAAATAGATAAATGAAGTCCCACATAACCACAGTGACTTTGCTTCTAGCTGAACCAATTATTAGTTTGTTCAACAATAGTGGCAAGGGTGAAGTGCTTCAATACTCATCACAGCCCTGGAAATCATTTCAATGAACCTGCTTTAAAAGAATCTGAGCAAATGCACTGTCAAATCTCTTTGATATTAGAACTAAATGGGGAAACCCTTGCTGGACCTTCATATCTTGGTCAGCAGCAGGAATCAAACACAGGTTACTGGGTGGATTATTTGATAGCCTGTATCTAGTGGGATAATAGATCTCAGGGAAACTCTCAATGGAAAAGTATGTTATTTAAAATCGCTACCAGGATTAGCTCAAAGTGATCCCAGTACCTCAACTTCAAATAAATGTGAACTCCTAATTTTTTTTTTAAACTGGTTCTTTACAAGCCCATTAGTTCAGCATGTAGATGGAGATTGTCACTGCTTTTAGCCTGGTACTACACCAAAGTCACCTCATAGTGACTATGAGGGCTCTAGGCTCCAAGGTTGTGAATCTTCCATGAGTGATAAAACTGACTTTCAAATTTATAAATTAAAAATGAAACTGGATGAAATTCCTTGGAGCTACCAAAAATGAAGCAAGCAAAAACCCTTCACCCAGCTGGTGATCATTAAAAAAATGAAATGCAGAAAAGTCACAATGGAGTTAATTTATTGGCTTGCTCTAACAGAAAATTGTTTAACATACCTATAATTCATGCTCCATCTCCATTCTTTCATAAGTCATGGTAATTACTACATGTCCCAGAGGGCAAAGAAATACAGAGATCCTCAGTAATAGGCCTTTTGTCTTCTTTTAACAGGACATGCATATTATCAGCACGGATGAGAATCAGGTGTTTGCAGCTGTTCAAGAGTGGAACCAGAATGATACGTACAACCTGTATATCTCAGACACCCGAGGGGTGTACTTCACCCTAGCCTTGGAAAACGTGAAAAGCAGTCGAGGACTGGAGGGGAATATCATCATTGACCTTTATGAGGTATGTAGTAAAGGTCACCCTACAAGGAACAGCAACTGCCTGCTAGTTCAAGCAAGTGTAAATCTCTTGCCAACTGTCCAGGATCTTCATTTGTATTGGGATCAGCTCAGAGGCACTTACTTTATGCTGAGTGAACTCATGTGGGAATAGATGCAGTGCATTCTGCTATAGTTGTGACAAATGGTTATTTTCAAGTCAATGATTGGTTAGCTATATGATATTTCCAAAAGAGAAAACCATTATCCTTCTTGTCTTAATGTGGATGTCTATAGAAGGACTCAAAATACATTTTTTCCCCTTGGATAACTAGAGATACCTGCTCGCAGGCAAGGAATGTGTAAGAACTGAGCAGTTTATGAGTTATAAGCAAAAGTTTATAGGTGCCATTTGCCCAGAGATAACAAGCTAGATAACTCCTAGCCTGAATCATCTTCCATTCTCGTTCTGTCAGCCCTTTTAGCCTTGGCCAACAGCACTCCTTTCAGAGCAGTTGTTCCAGATCCTGGTTTCTTCAGAACATTCTGCTTTTGGTGTGTCATTGGATGGAAGATCTGCTGTGATTCAGGGCTCAGTGCTTTGCCAGCAAAAAACAACTAATTGGTAATACTAATAATAATGGTTGCAAGCTGACTTCTACTATTACATGCAGAAATGTTTTGCAGCTACATGTAGAAGTTAGGATTACTGTTGCCAGAAAATTGTGGATTTGCAGCAAGTTCCTTCTTCCTATCTCACTTTCACAGTTGTGCAATAGAGACAAGACTTAACACAAAATCTTCTTTGGGACATTTTAACAGGACCATATTCTGCTGGAATGGATTCTGCTGACAAAAATCAAAACATTTGGAACAACTGGGTTGATTTTGGCAGAATTTGGGAGTAGAAGGAAAATGAAGAAATCAAATTTTCAAACATCAGCGTTTCAGCATATTCAGGATTTCTGGTCTGCAAGAACTCAAGGAAATAAAGTGGGCTGTTTTCTAGGGATTTGTACCATGAACATCCTTGTTTTTTTCTTTCAGAGAGAGACTTCATGAGGCCTTTCAGTTGTGCAGGCATCATCAAGATGTGTTTCTAATGCAATTCACAGTCTTCTAAGGCTGGATTGAGATTACTTTATTGCAATCCTGAGAGTGCTCTGATGGCCCTTACTTTTGGCCTGTTCTTCCGATGTATTTTTTCATCTCTCTTCATTTTTCCTAGGTAGCAGGGATCAAAGGCATATTCCTGGCTAACAGGAAGATAGATGACCAAATCAAGACTTTCATTACCTACAACAAGGGCAGAGACTGGCGTTTGCTGCAGGCACCAGACACTGATCTAAAAGGGAATCCTGTAGTTTGCCAGCTGGTGAGTGGCAGACATTTTCCACAGCACAACTGACTCCTTCAGAGCAGCTAATAAGCTGCTCATTAGTCACCATTTTAACAAAACTCTCTCCTGTGGTTTGTTTTTTGTTGACGTGCTTGGTGTTAAGTACATTAAGTAGATTTCTTTTTCTATAGCTTCACAGATTTTAAGGGAAAATTCTGGCCATCTTTGTTAACCTTGTTTATGCAACTTAAGTCAGAATAAGAAAGTTTCTGGGAAAAACTGCTCTAGATCGCATTGTTGGTAAAGACAAGCACAGACATGCTTGCTTGTGATTCAGTGTTCCTGCTTCTCAGCTACTTTTATGATGGTTATACAGAACATGAACATATGCTGCTATTTCTAACAGTACTAAGAGAAGAGCACTCATTTTCAGAAGTATCAGAGCATCTGTGTGCAGTTACCAAGAGTTCCTCTGGTATTTAATGTGTTGCATATTAAAGTCTTTTGTTTGTTTGCTGTCAACAGCCCTTTTGTTCTTTGCACTTACATCTGCAACTCTCAGAGAATCCGTATACTTCAGGAAGCATTTCCAGCAAAGAGACAGCTCCTGGGCTGCTGGTGGCAACAGGTAAGAACATATGTGCATCTCACCACTCACCCATGCCTCGCTGGGAGCCTGATAGTATACAAGACATTTCCTGTTGGCGTAAAAACTTTCAGCTCTGTCTCAGCAAGTGCTGAGCTAATTCACATTAACTACCATTTGCTACGGGCTAGGAGAAGGCATGTGGCCCCTGACTTCAAAAAAGATCATGCCTGTAAGGTATTTGTTCCTCTACAATAACCCACATGCAGATCTAAGTCCACACCTCCAAGGGATCATTACCAACTGACATTACTAACTTGTCTCACTTCACATCGTTATAAACACTGATATAGGTGTCTACTGGTTTGCTGGAGAGAACTGGGCCTATAATAATGGCTACACTCCTAGGAGGTATCAATACATTCTATCTTTCGACTAGCAAGCATGGAGTTATCTCAAAGCCTATTGGGTGAAGCCTGGACTTCATGAGTGCCTGTCTTGTGCATGACACCTACTTTCAACACAGTATTGCTCCAAGACTAGCAGCACTTCATCAACACTGCATGGGTCATTGTTATTGTGGGTTGTTCTGCAGAACAATGCTTTGGCAGGTCGCAGAGTTTTGATGGCAACCTGTTACAATGCTTCATGGGGGCAATGGCTGACCCTCTGATTAACCTGACAAACATCACAGGTCCTGTGTGCATACAGCATGCAGTCTAATCAGGATGGATGGGTCTACCAACCACACTCAGAATTCCCATAGCTCTGTGGGAGCTACTGGGCTAACAAAGTGCTTTTTGAATAGCTGGTGCTATTGAAAGCTGGCCTTTGAAGCGTGTAGGCTGCCCTGCCTTTTCACAAGAAGGGTCCAACATATGCACAAATATGCCCAAATAGCTTAACTATTCCTTCTAAGGCTAAGTTTATCTCCTTTGTCCTGTTCAGACTAGCAGTGGTTTGCGAGTGTATCATGTTAGCATAGTGCCTGTATGAATTTACACTTTTTCTTTCAACTATTTCCATTCTTATGTCCTGTGCTTCCATGTGCCTGCCACACTAAGCCAGAACCTGAGAGACAGGTTCCGTTTATGACATTTGTATCTCAACAAGGGAAGCACCATGTGATTTCAAGTTCACTGATCCAGGAAATGGGGTGAGATAATTTGTTTTAAACCTCCAGATCTTCCCATGCATAGCCAAGTGGAGTCATCACTCCAGGCAGGTCACACTTGCTAGATAGATGCTTAGGAGCAAGCCCTACTCATGATGCTGTGATTGAAGAGGCTTTTTTGGTTTTAATCTTCAGGAAGCAAATAAGGGCAGCAGGACAGTGAAATTCTGGGCATTGATCTAAATTGTTAGTAAATGAGGTTTGTTTCAAGCTGCCAGTGCATGGAATGAATGCTTTCCCAGTCTAACAATGAACCTTTAAAAGGCAGAATATAATTTCTGTCTTACTGCTTTGTACAATAAAAAGCTTAACCTATTGGGAATATACACATCTGTTTTCACTAGCCAGTTTCTCACAGCAGGAACATCTCACCGTGTTGGTGAATGTGTTCCAGGATAAGCATTGCAACTTACTCTCACAGGCACTGACTGCTCAAACACTCTATGACTTACTCTTTGATTTACAGTGTACATTTCCAGCAATGATTGGAAATTTGGACTCTTAATATGAGGCCAGAGGTTAGATTCTTGGAAAGGGAAGAATTATATTTTAGTATCTAATTGTACAGCTGCCAAATCCTCTTGACTTGTTTGGGAGTTAGTTATGTTTGGTGATGTTTGAGTCCATGTGACTGAAAGAAACAAGGTGGAGAGAATGAAGAAAATAATGGAACAGGTTTGCATAGGAAAACAGAAAGAAGTCACAGGAATGGAATCTCACCTTTTTACTCTTTCCTTTCCACAATCTGGAAATCCCTGTTTAGAGGGTTGGTTTTCCAGTTTTCATATTTAAAATATGATCCAAAGCTTACACTTCTGCCTTTAAGTCAGTTTCTAATTCTTGAGAACTTCCACTCATTATAAGACACTGGGCTAAACAGATCATTGGACTGGCACAGCATGTTTATCCTTGTGAACCTGGATGTCCCTATAGGCTGTATTTCTGTATGGTTGCCCACAGCTGGTTTTCCTTGTATGTTCATCTAAAGCAGCTGGTCACTCTTGCTGGTGTCAGAGAAGATGATGAGGTTGATGGACAATCTCACATTCCTACATCCTGAGCCTTCCTTGAATTGTCCTACCTCTCTGAGCCAGAATTTTTTGTTTGTTTTGAAACAGTGTTGTCACAACAGTGTGGCTAGTTGGATTCAGTGATGGTGATGGAGAGCATCAACCCATATCTGGGTTTTAATTTCTCATTTTCCAGCTTTAAACATCAGAAATTTAATTAATATTTTCATTAGAGTGTTTTTATTATGCTCTTGTTGATGCTACAGGTGTGTAAGAGTGCCACATCTCCCTTTCTATTTTTGAAGAAAAAATATTAGTTCTCCCTTCCTTCCATCAAAATTGCACCTTTTTTAGAAACAGTCTCATTTGGGAGGTATAAATGTGGCTCTCTGGGTAAAGAATTGATGGGCTCTGAATAAAGAAGTCATGGGTTTGATCCACAATATGGTGGTAGTGGACCATTATCATTGGGAGGCCTTCTGATGGAGTATCTGTCAGTGTTACATCTGCCTCCTTGCTATGGGACAGGTGTTCATACTGCCAGAATCTCACCTAGCATTAATTGAAGGTACTGTTGACACGCCAGTGTAAAAAACAGTTCCTGAGTGACTGTAGTAGCTTTTCCCTGAACCACTGGATGCTGTGGGAGGGAGGAAGGTAAGAACAAATTAATTTAGAGCAGACCTGCATTGTTAAGTGAGCCTGATGCTTGTGGCAGTTTTAACTCTGGAAACATAAGCAAGATGCTGACCTCAGGAAAGTGTGGGGAATAAGCTAATAAGGTCTATTCAGGACTTGTACAAGCTTTTCAGATATTGGGCATCTCTCTCTTGCACTGTTGGTGGCTGTTCAGAGGTTTCAGAGGTTCCAGAGGGCTGAGGATTTAGTCCAAGTTCATTATTTACTCTGTATTAAGGTTTATCACGGTAAGATTTGAGGTTTTCTCTGTCATCTCAGATGAGAGACCTTGAGAAAAAAACAAGTTTCAAGCTTTGAGGTAGTGTCTCCTAATGGTCTTCTGCGGTGTTTTCTCTGTATATGGATGAGGTTGATTGAGCTTTTCTTTGCATTGCTTTGATGTATGGTGTATCCATTCCCTAATGTGTGATGAGGAGTGTAGTTCACCTCATAAGGCTGTCAGCAGAACAGTTTTAATTGTAATGGAAATTACAAGATTAAAATTAAGCACTGCACCAAGTAACCAGTAAGTTTAACCCCATGATTTGGGACAGCTAGGTCACTGAGAGCAATCAGCGTTGTCTAGAATGCTATTCAGTCTAGTATCTAACTCTCTGCTGCAAAGCCATTTGACTCACCTTAATTCTCTGAACTGTTTCTGCCCCTAGGTGAGATTCCTTCCTAAACAGACAGGATTTCCTTCAAGTGGAACTTGCATTTCATTACATTGCAGTCCTCATTTAACTGCAAACCATTTGTAAAGCTAGGAAGAAGCTTTATTTATTTGACTGCAGGTTCTGAAATCAGTTATGTGTTTGAGCATTTTGACACAATCAAACTGACTTTCTAGCCCCATAACCATGGGCTTCAGTGGAGCCTGGGTTTCACCTTTAAACTCGACCATATAAGAGACTTCCCTTTGGATGCTCTTCTTTACACAAGAAGTAGAGGAAGAGGTAATTACCTTACCCTTGACAAAGACTGGCCATAGAGATGCAACTCACCAGCCAGAGGACAAAGACTGCAAGTTCAGAGAAAAATGTGTATGGAATGAAATACCTTGTAGCTGGAAACAGTGACCCCTGTTCTGGTGCCATTCTAGTGATATGTCTGCACCAAATAGGCATGGGACTTCATACACAGCTTTTAAGTATGTAGTTCCTTGCCTAGCATAAGTCTGCTATCTGTTGGGAAAATAAGCTGATAATACTGTTTCTTCCCTGTGTCAATTTTCAAATGGCACAGCTTTTGTAAATGAATGTTGCCACCTGATCATGGCATTGTTTTTATGAGAATATGATAATGGAATCAAGAACAGCAAAAAAGTGCTGGTCAGGCCAAGTAATTTTCATTTCTTGGAAAAATGCAGTTCTGTGTTCATCCATACGAGAATGTCTGATGCTTGTGTTGCAGGCAATATTGGCTCTGAGCTTTCCTACACTGATGTTGGTGTGTTCATCTCTTCTGATGGTGGAAATTCCTGGAGACAGGTATGCTTTGCAGAGCAAAGGAAAGCATGCAGCCTTTTGCTATTCTTCTTCTGAACCTTCCCTTCCCGGGGGAGTGGAGCGGAGTATTCATGAAGTACCCAATTTGTTTCCAGATCTTTGAAGAGGAATACAATGTGTGGTTTCTGGACTGGGGAGGAGCACTAGTGGCCATGAAACACACGTCAGTGCCCATCCGGCACATGTGGTAAGGAAACTTGTTACATTGAGAAGGTTTCCTGGTGGGGATGACAGTTGTGCTAGTATCTCTTGCATCACCTGGTCAACATCTGCTAGCATCTATGAAAAGAGCAAATGAGATAAGTTTTATCTATGTTTTACTATCATTTTGGTCTTGTTGATTAATGTAATTATTATTGTACCGTTTTATAAATATAATGGCTATATACATAACCACACACATATATGAATTATTCTTTGCACTAGTAATGTACTGTGAGACTTCAGGTGGGGTTTCTTTCCAACAGACACATATATACACTGAGCAAGAAGTCATCCTTTGTGCTTCAGGTATTTCTGAAAGGATATGTCCCTCACTTCTGCTTTTTGTTTACAGAATTCAGTATTAACCTGATAAGACAGATAAAGGGAGGGAGCGGGCAGGGCAGTACAGATGATAAGGACAACAGAGACATGTTGCTAACATTGCTGCCTCCTATAGGATTCCACAATCAATAGCCAGAGATGCAATGGTAGCAGCCAAATAGAGTTGGAGGTGGAATAGGGCAAAATGTTTTCTCAGTTGAAGATACTTTTTTGCTATAAATGGGTTATAACAGTCTAAGCCCTAAAGACACCACTCAAAATTATACTCTCCTTAGCCTTTGCCCCTCTCACTCCTGCACCAGCTAAGTGTTGGAGGGAGGCATTCTGAAATTCAGAATTAACCTTGTTTACAGGAAATGTGTCTATTGGCATCACCTCAGTCTCTGGTCTTGAGTGAAAGAAGGGCATGGCTAATGGGCTGACTTACCCAGCTTCTAATGTTGTTCGGAAGTGAATTAGTTAGAAATAGTCTTCAGAGACAAGATTTGTGTTCCTGTCTGCAAGACTGAGTTGTATCTTAGCTTGATGGTGCTAAGCACATGTCTATCTCATGCTCTTCATGCTGAACAGGTAATGTGGCCTTCAGTCAAATAGAAAAAGAAAGCAGTGGTGTTTGGCAGCAGTGATGAGATGTTAAGGTCTCCTCTACCTGAGTCATTACTGTACAAAATCCTTTGGTTAAATTGTCATCTTTCAGAAGCTGGAGATCTCAAGACAGACTGTCTTTACCCTTCATACGCTAACGTTCCAGAGATGTACCTTAAAAACATTAATGACTACTTTTTCAATATGAAAAGCTTCTGAACTTTATATTTCTGACCTGACAGATAACTCTGAGATGACTGCAGCATAGATTTCTATTGAAGTCTCAATATGTTGCATTTGAGCACACTTTCTTACCACCTGAGCTAAAGAAATGACTGCTTTGGTTTTGCTGTGATAGTGGATTGTTAACCACAGGAGGTATTGGCTCATATACCTAAAGCTTTGTAATTTTTCTATGACAGGAAAACCAAGTGTTCTCTAAGAGGTCTGTGCCTCCATGTGGGATTAAAAGCAAGTCATTATATGGAAAATGAGGGTTGCAATCCTTGTCTTGCTTCCTAGTGTTCAGGAAACAGGTTCATTGTTTTATCATAAGCAAACCTGTTGCAATCATAACTTAATACATGTAGTCATACTGAGTCAGGGCCAGGGGATAGTCTAGACCAGCATCCTTTGGCCAACAGCCTCCCCAACGAGAGAGTAGCAACAAGGAAGACCTATAATTATGATTCTGGCAGACTCCAACTTTCTGTCTGTGGTTAGAATGTGTTGTGTGACTAGAAACATTTGCCCCTGATAGGTAAGTCAGTAGTCATGGCTATACCTGAAGTGCACTGAGGAAAGAGGATATCAAGACCATGTTCAAGTCTTAAGACCAAACCAAGTGTGATCCAAGGCAGAAGTGTGTGTTAGCCAAGGGTAGGTATCACCAGCAGTAGGCACATCAGGCTGTGGAAATTTCAGCTCTGTAAGAGTGAAAGGTGAGCCACTTACTGAAAGAGCTGTAAGTCATGTATTAACCATTTATTACTATATTATTCAACCCAGGTGTAATGGTTTTAACTGTGTCTTACCTTGTGAAGGGTCTTTGGACACAAAAAACACATTACATACAAGTGCCTTCACCTAGATGCTGGGAAAGATTTGGTCACAGGTTGACTTTCCATAGGAGCTGAAAGCCCGGTTCACCTTTGTTTACTTGGCAGAGATTCCTTTCAGAAGTTCTTCCTAAATGGCATGTGCAGTACTATGAGTGCCCCACCCACTATATTAAATGAGTAGTGATTTAGAGCTGCTATCAATAAGCTCCAACAAGTTTCCTCCAAAACTGTACCCTTGGGAGCTTTGGAATTCGCTTCATATTGCCTCAGTAGGCACCTGTTTTATGGGCAGGCATGGAATAGATTAAAGGGTACATGTATATCTGTTAGTTCTCAGGCTGAGACATTGTACAATAAGTTTCATCCTGGAGAAAAGAGGGGGAGATAATTGAGAAGCAGGGAGAACTTTAGCTAAGCTAATGAACCATGCTGTTCCCCAGAAATTGAAATGCTATTTAGATAGATAAGCTTGCAAGCAGAATAGCATACAAATGCACAGGTGTATGAGAAGATACATACATTTAAATAAATAGATTTAGGGCAGATAAGCTTTTTATATGCTGTTGTACTCCCAGCTTTCTGTCTTTAGTCTGTATTCAGCTTCATATTCTGGCAGATGTGCACTGTGAGTCAGGTGAAGGTGTTTTACTAGGTGCTGTGTGAGGCAGATGCTTAGGGAATGGTGACTTCAAACCTCGGCTTTCCACACTAGAGATCTGAGGTTGGTGTCAACCATTGTTTGTAATATATATTGCAGTGGCCTTCTGGTCTCTTGGTGGCATCTCAGTTAACGTCCCTGCTGCTACCTACTTGGAGTGGGGGAGGCTTCAGTTTTCAGCAGGACCCTCTCAGACAAATCCAGGTGCTCAGATGCATGCGCACGTGCACACACACGCATTCCCCCTGAAATTTTCCTCACCTGGAAAATAAGGCAAACTTATTTTTTACACTCACTTTAAAAGGAGAAGTGTTTCTTGCTATTCGAGGAAGAAATTTGTGCCATGATTGTCTCTTGTTAATGTCTGTTGAGAGTAATCTGTCAGCCTTCACAGCCTAGGTACCTTGCAGAATTACAGAGAAGTCTGCAATGACCCTGCTGGGAGGGGTTCAAATAACTTTATAGCCAGTAAACCTTTGTGCTTCTCTGTTTGTTCTTTCTTTGCTGGTATAATTTGGAACTGAAATTCTGGGCAGAAATTGTGCAGGAGTGGTTGTGTGGAGAGTCTAGGGGCAGAGAGAAACTTGGTTGCTTTCATGGGTGGCAGCTCTGGGAGCTGGATGCAGACAGCCTGCAGGCTGCCCGTCTTTCCTGCTGCGGTAGCAGCTGAGCATGCACACCCTCCTCGGCTGTTTTTTTGCACTGTTGTGGACACAAGTTATCAGGGTGACAGTTCCCTGAGCTTCCCTGAGGCTTGGGAAGCTGGGAGCCAACTGAGGTCCCTGGGACAGCAGGGCAGGATCTCACAGCTATGGCACATCCCACCACCCCAGCTAGGAGCAGGGCAGCCAGAGGCAGCCCCAGCCCTGGGCATCAGGCAGCTCACTGGGGACAGGGCCAGGCTGAGGCCAGCCTGGGGCATCAGCCTGTGTGTCAGGCCCATGGCAGGGCAGGGCTGTGGCAGAGATGGATCCTGACACTCTTGTGGTGTTAATGGGGCTCCTGGGCCATGGATGGGGTGTGGTGGGGGAAAGCTATGAGGAAGGCTGGCAAGGAGCACAAAGGCAGAGGCCACCAGAGTCCTAACCCGGTCTGTTTGATGGTGTGGCCAGTTAAACTCTTCATTCACCTACTCCTTTGAAGCTGTCAGAGATAGAAAGGTTGGTGGGGTGTAGCTGAGAGCAGGGTTTGCTAACCCTTCTCTGCTAATCTAAAAGTCTGTTGTACTAACTCTAATTCAGCCAAGACCCTGACAGCTGAGTTAGACTACATGTGCTCTTTGATAAAAGCAGAAAGCAAGGCACACAGTGGTTGTGGGTAGGAACAGATGATCAAAAGCTACAGAATTATCCTGGCTTGTCACTGACAGTGTGAACATCCTCAGCCTCTAAGAAGGGAAATGCTTTAATTTTAACCAGCATACAGATTTACAACTGTAACAGGCAAAGAGCGCCCAGACTAACCACTGACCACGGCTCAATTTGGCCTCCTTCCTCTCCTCTGTAAATGGAAGGACCACCTCTGAGAGGGCATACAAAGAAGTATTAAAAGGGCTAGAGAGATTGTAGCTAATACCATATGGCACTGATACACGCATGGGTCAAAATGTCCTGTGGTGTTGAGAGCAATTTTCATGCATTCAGGCCAGGGCTGCTAATGCTCTGAGTGATATCTTGAGCCAAATGCTATTTCAGATTCAGAAACAGGACTTGGCAATGCCTTTTGATCCCTTGAGGTCTGATGTACAGCTGGATTAAGTATATCCTTGTCCTTATTGCCAGTGTTTATACTTTTAAAGGCTTTGATCTTTCAAAGTACACCGAGAGCATGAATTAGTGGGCTGGGAAATCATGAAGACTGGTGCTTGTCTATAAATCTAGCGGCTGGAGCTGGCAGACCTTAGCCAATATTTAATTGCTGCAGTTGCTCTAGAGTAAGTCTTTTTATGTGTATAAATCTTGTCTGCTTCTATCCCAGGGTGAGTTTTGATGAGGGAAGATCCTGGAGTAAATACAGTTTCGCATCAACACCACTTTTTGTGGATGGATCCCTTGTAGACCCTGGCATTGAGACCCAGATAATGACGTAAGTATAGCATCTCCTGACTTTTTTAAAATATGAAGGCAGAAGGGGTGCATGGTGAGCCTCATGGTGTGTAGTGCAGCATTGTGTAGTGTTGCATGCAGGCATGGTGCTGTTGTGATTTTTGCTGATGGTTACAGACCCAGGTGGAGTGTACATACATCATGCAGCCCACAGATGATGGAGCCAAACTTCTGATTAGTGGCAGGGGATTTAACAAGGAGAGATGTTCACAAGCTGTAGTTTAGGAGTTCAGATAGGACAGTAGGTAAAACTACTTCTATGGGGAGTGGCATAGGCCTGGTTAGGTTACAGAGAAGTTGTGCTATCACCATCCCTGGAAGTTTTCAAGCATTGGCTAGGTGAAGCCACATCTCCCTATCTGATCTATAGATCTGTAGTTGGCGACAGTCTGTCATTAGCGTAAGAGCTTGGACTAGTGTCATCCGTCTCATAAATACTGCTGATTGTACATAAATACACAGATTGTATTCCTTGTGTTCCTTGGATCTGATGGTCCAGGGCCTGCAATGCTTTTCAGAGGCTAGAGATCTGTGTGGTTGCACCTAATGTCAGTTCTGTGCTTGCTCCAGTTGTGCAGCTTGACTGTCTTTTGAGATTGCTGCTGCATATGAATATGCTCAAACCTCATTGCTTGCTATCTGCATTGTGAGTTGCATATCTGGTTTTATCTCAAGATGAAGGTGTCCTCAGTATGCATATGCAGAGCTGAACTCAGAATAACCTTCCTGTTGTGGAGTGTAGTATGCTATGATTCACTCATACTATTGAAGGAAGAGCCTGGTCTGGCACTGAGGGTGCTTAGACCTTCCTCCCAAGAGTGCTAAAGCGCTGGGTAAGACTGGTGGAATTGGTGGAGTAATGTTGTCCCAAGTAAAGGACAGGATCTGAGTTTAACAGCTGGAGGATAGTGGGCACTTTTTAAGTTCAAAGGCATCATCAAATAGTCATCCAGCCTCTTGCACAAAGCAGATCAGAGCACTCTGCTCTGGGATTCTGAACAAAGCAAGGACTAGATGCACTGCCTTTGCTGCTTGCAGAGATGCCTTCTTACCTGTATTTAGTTTGAGCTGCCTGGAACAGGTTTCTGAAAAGGATCAGAAAGCAAGGATCCTGAAAAGGATCATCTAAGTGGCTAAGATGCCTTAGACTGAGGGACACCTGCGAAGCACATCTGCAATGGCATGGAGTGCCTTTGGTTAATCGCATCAGACACTGTTGCAGCACTTCAACTCAGGGATGGAAGATATACTATAAATTTCACCTTGCAATTGGTTTACTTTTCCTGTTTTCTGCACCTGAAGTTCCTGCAGATTTTCACTGCTTGCAAGAGAAAAGAAATTCAGGCCCATTGTACTTTCTTCTAGATTTCAGCCCATCTGACTGCTTATGTGGCAGAAATGCGTAGGTGGATCTTATTGCTGGTGTCACAGGTAGTGACAGACTGAAAGTAGACTGGATATACTTGTCATCAGTTTCTGAGGAAGCTTGGATCAGATAACAGTTGCGTGTCTTAGGCATTTCTGGTAGTGATCTGGACTTACTCCAGTTGGGTTGTGTGATTTGTGTCGGTTTGCCTTTCAAAAACCAGACCTACATCAGCCTTATGCAAGCAGAAGTGACTATGTGGTGAGAAGCAGTTGGACACTTGAGCTCACCTTACCTGCAAGAAACGGGCTGAGGGAAAATTCCCACCTGGCAAGGGGCCATTTCAGCTGGCTTCTTTGCCACCTAGCCATGACAGAAGAAATGTGTTGGTGGTTGCTGTGGTTTAACCCCAGCAGGCAACTAAGCACCACACAGCTGCTCGCTTACTCCTCCCATTGCAGTTGGATGAGAGAAGAATCAGAAGAAAAAGGTAAAACCTTGTGGGTTCAAATAAGAACAATTTAATAAGGTGACACAAGGAGAGAAGTAATAATAAAAAAAAAAAAATAAAAGAATGTATAAAGCAAGTGATGCACATTGAAATTTCTCTCCACCCAGAACCCAATGTTCAACCCGTTCCAGAGCCTTCAACCCTTCTCCCCTTGGCCAGCTCCCCCAGTTGCATACAGAGCATGATGTCATGTGGTATCAAATATCCCCTTGGCTAGTTTGGGTGAACTGTCCTGGCTACGCCCTCCCCCAGCTTCTTGTGAAAATTAACTCTACTTCAGCCAAACCCAACACAGTGCTGTAGTCTTGGGAGGATCAGGAAGGTGCAGCCAACTCCTGTATAGTCCATCTATATCCCCTGTGCTGAAGTGTGTTAGGAAGGCCAGGCTAAGTAACTATGGTTATCCTTTATGCCTGTAGAGTATAGAGGCAGCACTTTTAAGTTTGTTCCCCAAACAGTGCTGGGACAGAATGAAGCAACCTCTGTGTTTACGTCACAGACGTTGAGATTTTATCAGAGTAGAGGTGGTATCAGTTCTGGTAGGGTTGCTAATTTTCCCTTTGCTACAAACCCATGCCTTGGCTTTGTTTTTTTCTTCGTGAAAGTGGAGTACTTGTTGCATAGAGGAATATATCTGTGAATCTGCTGCCTTGCTATCTGCAAATGTTGCCCCTCTTTTTGCAAAGAGCAGAACACAACAGTGTGTGATATACCTGTCGACTTTTTCACAAGACTGCTGCAAGCATCCAGTTGGGGAAATATGCCAATACCCAGCTAAGGATTAGAGCCTGTATTCTGTGCATTTTTCTCCAAATGCAGCAATAATGTGTCACTTTCTGTGTTGGTTAATATGGTGTTTTTCTGTGAAATTCTTTGTGCAGTACGCAATGTGTACAGCTTTCAAGCCACACATGCAGGCACATACACACTCATGTGCGGAGAGAGAGATCTGAGCTCAAATAAATCAGCACATCAGCACCTTCATTGAAACCAGTGGAACTAATCAGTTTCACCTAGCTGTGCATTTAGCCCATTTGCTTTATAAATCAATGCAGTTTTCTTTTGAGATGAAAGGTGCATTTTAAATCCAAAGTTGTTTTTACTTATACCTCTGTAGTCTTCTGATTGAGAATGTAGGAAGTGAGTTACCTTGCTGCATATTATGTATCAGCTTTGTTGAGAGCTGACTCTTGCATTTGAAATCTTTGCAGGCATGTTATTATTATTATTGCCATTGATATTGTTTTTATTATTACTGTTGTCATTAGCAATTCTTAAAACTATTCTCAATAGTCTGTAACAGCCATACAAAGCAATTTCACATGATACTTGCCATAAATGTTTAGCGAAATTCCTATCCACACCATTAAAGGAACTGAGGAGGAAAGTGTCCATTTATAAAGCCCGTATGCAAACCATTTCTATGCAGATCACTTAGGTATTTCTCACAATGCGTATTTTAGTGAACTCATCTATAAGGGCAGTGTAGGATCATGCTGAGCCTGTGGAAGCTTTGGCTGAGAAGAAATCAATGCCTTTCTATTGCTACTGACCATGCTCTGAACCAAGATAACACATGGTGGTTGGAGGTTTGTGGGTAGAAATCCCAGTGGTTTCAAGAAGCTGATAAGAGGAGCACAATGGTTTGGGATATACATCCCCCAGCTGATGGTGAGATCAGTGGGAGCTCTTAGAAGGGCTGAGGTAGAGAGACCAAGACTCTGGTCATATTTGTGCACCACTGAACTGGGTAAGTTAGTGGCTTTTAAACATTTGTCTTTTATCCTGGAAAATACAAATATTTAATCTAGGGGTCTCCGCTAATTCCTGTTAGGGAAAATTTCTTCCATTCATTTGCATCAAAGTGGTGTGTATTCAGCTACTTCCAAAAAATAATATTCTGAGGAGAAAGTGTATTAAGTAGTCATTATACTCCAGCTATTAATGTATTGCATTATTAACAATATTATTATAATGCTATGTTATTAAAATCAGTATATCAGTAGAATGACTATTATTTCCAGCCTTCATTTTGTGGCACATCCTGTGAGGAGCTCTCTGAGCTGTAAGGAAGCGGCAACAGTTTTAGCATAGAATTTTCATATCACTTCATGGCTGTTATGTGAGTAGTTGCAGTATCTGTCTGTATTGTACAAGCATCCTAGGCTTTTTAGATCTTTTGTGCTTCGTGCTATCTATCCATGTGCTAAGACAGCCCTAAAGAACTTACCAGTATGGTAAAACCTGTAGATTTGCATTGTACAAGGGCATTATATGATTCTGAATATTGTAGTGTACTTTGAATTGGGAGCTGCTTGAATTGGACAAGATGTCTTTTAGATGTCTGTTCCAACCGAAATTATTCTATGACTTTGTTATTTCATATGGCTATGAGAGTACAAGAACAAATTATTTACTTACAAGCATACCTGAGTGGGCTTTACTAAGAATGTAGTTTTATGACACACAGGGAGGTACAACAAGACTGTGATCTGATCTAATTTGGCGTTACTGCCTAACCAAGGTGAATCCACCCTCCCTTCCTCCATTCCCTGCTGATCATCCACTTCTGCAGTTCCTTCCACTGTTGTTTTGACACTCATCTGACAAGATGGTCAGTTCAGCTCCCTTAGTGTCACAGCACTTGGAGACATGTGTACCAAAGCACATTGCAGTGTTTGGTGCAGGTGTGAGGAAAGCAGTTGTGAAAACAGAGGGTCCTTTAGGAAAATAACTCAATTGTATAAGGGCAATGGTTTAGGCACATTTTTAGGCAACTCAATGAGCATCTAGAATCACTAGTCTTTTTAAAGTCTGCAGTTTTCCAGCTTCTGTCCTGTAGCCCTCACTGGTAACTAGTATATCTTTTAATGGTTTTATGTTCTAATGGGTCAGGTCTAACATTTCTGTGTTGACAGGCCATAGATAGCATGTTACTTGCCTGAGGTTGTCTAGCAGGTGAAAGGATCAGGCCATATTCCCCTTCTAGTCAGTTGTGATACTGTCCTAACAGAAGCAGCATTTGCTCAAGAAAGTTGCTAGTCTGCACCATTCAACTCAGAGGCAAGATGTTTTTGTGGGTCCAGAGAAGAGCTTTATGTTGTTCCAGCTCTGACTCATTATTATTATCCCTGCCACTTCGTTGCCTGTGTTAAGCATCTCTCCAAACCTACATAAAGAGAAATAACCTTTTTGCTTCACAGCCCTGCAGAGCTTTGCTGTAATTTTAGTAGGCTCATTATAGGCGTGTGTGCAGACACCCATTTATAGATGGGGATCATTAAGTTTGTCTATGCTGATAAATATATATTTATGTAGACACACCCACATGGGTGTATATAAATACATATGTGTTTCTATGTATGTATACTTAATGATCCATATATATATATCTGTGTATGCATCATTGAGCATTAGTGTTTTCAAAGAGAGGATTTAATACAAGCTGGTCTGCCAGTGTTACTGTGACTGCTGTCCTTGGGTAAGCGTATGCTAGGAAATGTTCCTGATTATGAGCTGAACTGACCATCTTGTCTGAGTGTCAAAACGACAGTGGAAGGAACTGCAGAAGTGGGTGATCAGCAGGGAATGGAGGAAGGGAGGGTGGATTCACCTTCCTGATTATGAGCCCTGACCCTTTCTAACACCTTGTTTACGCGGCCATGCAGCTTTACCAAAGATGAAGTGGGGACATTTTTTTCACTGGGTGGTAGAACAGTGGGACAGAATGAATCAGTAATTGAGAAATTTGGGAAAGGTGAGATGGATGCCAGGAGAGGTTTGACGTGATAGAGAGAGCGTTAAGAGCACAGGCCATACTGAGACAGACCAGAGGTCCCTCTAGCTCAGTTCCATGCTCCAGCAGTGGCAAGTAGATGATGCTAAAGATATATATTGGGGAAGAAACAAAACAAAAAAAAGGTTCCCTTCTACACTTTTCTCTTTTAGAGATATTTGCAAATAAGGGACTTTCTTGGCCAAACATAGTATTCTAAGACATTAATGTTCCATGAGTTAACTCTTGTTATGGACTGTCTGACTTGTGGAAGACATAAGCAATGTATGTAGATGTATGAAGGCAACATGGGCAGATTCTGATTAGCACTCAGCAGAGACTCAGTAGATTGAGTGTGAGAGGGGGGCAACAGCTCCCAAGTCCAAGCTCCCACCGAGTTCAAAATTACATGGGAGCCAAGAGTCATTTTCCTGTCACTTTCTGATAAGGTGATTATCATCTTTCATCTTTAAGCAAGGCAACATGCACTGCCTTCTGTTCAAGTCTTGCTGTCACATTTAAAAGCTGATACTGGAAAGAAAATTACAAGCTGACACAATGTCCTTGAAAGATTCTGCCCCTTTGCTTAGGGGTAGGGAGCTTCGGATCTGCTGCCTCTAAGTGGCTGTGCTGAGAAAGGCAAGGCAAAGCCAGACAGATGATAGAAAATAGTGCCTTTGTTGGGCTCTGGTCAGAGGAGCTGGCCTTCTTCCCTGCTGGGCCTGCCTTTGCCCTCCATTGCTGGCACCTCTGCTAGCAATCTCAGCAAACGAGAGAAGAGGTGAGCGGATGGCAGAAACACCAATAAATTGTTTTTCCTAGAAGGAATTGAGGTTCTTGTCCAATACGTATAAAGAAAAGACACAGGGTTCCTTGATTCTTGTGGCCCAGCAAAGGTGTCCAAACTCTCCTGCCACCAATCTGGTCTCTTTTCACTTCATACTGCTTGAGAAAAAGATGAAGAAGCTGTCTGAAAAAAAAAAGACAAATTTTCTTCTGTAACTTCTACTGCTGAGCTCAACAGAGGATTTGATGAAGAGGGAGTCTGGAGGGAAGATTTCACTAGAGGTCTGTAAAAAGCTAAATCCAACTTGCAGCTTCCAGTGCAGAAAACAGCAGAAGGGATCATGTACAGGAGCTGTTGTGGTGAAGGATTCTGAACTCTATCCTTATTTATCTTCACTTCTTTTGGGAGCCAGGGCTGATCAGCCAGCCTGTGTATACTCTCAGGCCTACCGAAACTGTGGGGGTTTTGAAAGATTGGTGAGCAGGTTTCAAAACCTGGTTCATCCAAGTTGTGTAGATACCATTAGATACCTAGAAAGGACTGGTAGGTTTTAATTATTGTCCTCATTGTGGTTTTATCTTGCATTTAATTTTTTCTTTCTTTTTATGTTTATTGCAATATCTGTTTGTGGCGTGACTGACTTTGTTATTGGCTATGGATTTTACTGCAAGGCTCTGATACGTCTTAGTGAATTAATTGCGCTATCCTCCCTCATGGAACTGTGCAAACTGTAGTGCGTAAACCTACATAAGGACTTTTCAGAATAGGATCTGTGAAATTAAAATGAATCTGTGAAAATGACTACACACAGAAAGAAAAGTAACATTTAGAACCTGATCTCAGAACAAAAATCACAAATGTAATTATGATGTTAGGAAACCAAAATGATTGAGAGGATATTGGCATTTGCTGTCGTCATCTACATTCCTGTATCATCTGATATGATTTCAAAACCTTCTGGAAGTAATAAATAGCTGGGTCTTTGCAAGAAAATGATCAATCTGCTAATGCCATCAAGTGACTTTACAATGGAAAGAAAAAGTGTGTTACAGGAATTCCTATTTTATCCCAGCAGATGATCAGTTTATACCCTGGAGTAAGATAGTTGATTACCCATATCATTATCTTTGTTTGCAAGACTTAAAAATGTTATCAACAATCACAGATTAATCAGTGCCACCCTCCTCCCATCTCCCTCCCTGCCAGAGGAGTAGTCCGTTAGCCTTTGCATTGCTGCATGAGTTTGCCTCAACAGCCTATGGAAGTGCAATAGTGATCATGCTGCTGATACTTGCAGTATGAGCTGAGGTCTTTCTGTGACACCTGAATAGACAAATTGGGTGGTAAGAACATCTGCTTAGAGTAGTCTTTCTCAGACAGCATCATGTGATTTATTGGGCCTTAGGAAGAGTAAATCTATGACCTGAGATCAGTTCCCAGCAGGAGCCCCATGTACTCGGAAGATTGCTGTGGCAGAAGCCATAATGCATGGAGAAGTCATTGGGCTCTGTGGCATGTATTGTCTGTCTTTGGCTTTCTGGGGCAAACATTACTCTCACTGGAGTCAAGTGCTGGTTATGGATGAAATATTACCCTAAATAAATCAATATATATTCCACAGGGAGGGAAATTGAGGCAGAACAAGGGCCATGCCCATGGTCAGTCACTCAGCAGGCTGTCATGGGGAGAGCTTGGCATTAAATCAGTCCTAGATGAGTATTCCACTATGCAAATTTTTCACATTCCTTAGCAGGAAGATGCTGAATCATTTCTGTAATGCTCAGACAAGGTGGATGGAGAGGTAAGCGTGTGCAAGGAGGAGGATTAGAAAAAGATGTGCTGACTGGAGGCTTTTATTCACAAAAGTGAATTTTAAAAAGCCCTTACAGAAGGAGCAGCAGGCTGGTAGATGATTTCTTTTCCCTAAGTAAAAGTACAACGTTCGCCTGATGACAGTACAATGCAGATATTCTCATCTAAAGGCTGATGAGATTTATTTTTTGTGCTTTTAAGTAAGGATAGATGGTTTATAGGTCCTGTGCTGTCCTCCTGCTTGCAGCTGCACTGGGCTGTACAAAACACTCAGGCCTGGTGTGGGATGCACATCCAGGGGTAGGGTGCTGTGCACATATACGTTCTTCAGAGTCTTTCACCTTTCCATTAGAGCAAGCCATGAAATATTCTGGTGCCCTGATCCCACCAGCCCTCAGGGGACTGAGAAACCGTATGACCTCAGCAACATTTCAGCTCAATCTGGCCCTCATCCTTTACAGGGTACAGGGTGGCACAGCACACAAGCTTTTCTGGGAGCTGGAAAGGCTCAGGTGACTGGGGTGCTGTAGAGTTCACTAACAAATTTTTATCATTGAGTTGCAGTGAGTGGTGGAGAGCAGCTCTCCATACTATAGTTTAAGACAACGCACATAGTTCAGGTAGTGCTACAAGCCCTTATTCCTAAGCAGAGCTTGTACTCATACAATCATCGTACATGGCTTCTTTCTTTCATGATGCCTTTTGACCCAAACCTGTGAAAATTCCCCCACTATAACTGGTCAGCCACCTCATCATGCTGTTCCCTAGTCAGGTACAGATCTCCTCCCCTCTTCTGAGCCTTCTTCTCTCTGATACCCTGGTCCAGGCAAAGCTTGTCACCCTGCTCCACCACAAACTGTCCCTGTTACATGTGTTTGGAGCTTAAATGTTCTGAGCAATGGCTTCCACATTTGTGTTGGACATCTCTAGTTGGAAATTCGCTGACTCATAGGATGAAAGATTGAAATGACTGCACGTGCTGCATTATCCAGCTTCTGGCAAAGGGACAGCACCTGCTTCTTTTGGGACCGCAGATGTTTAGTGGAAGAAACACTCAGATTGCTGATACCTGCCAGTATCTTTTCTAGCAGAAGGCAGCAGAATCTTCAGGTTTCAAAGCTGTCAGAAACTGGTTGTCTTTCATGACGGCTATGAAGAAGAGAGAGAACACTTCTGAAAAACAGCATTAAAAATTAACATGCTTTCCCATCCCCCTTCTGAAGTGTCTCACACTCCCTTTCATGTTGCTGGGATTTCTTTTGAAGCAATTGTCATGTAAAATGGTTTGGGAACATTTGCAATAAATTTTTTAGAGACCAGATTTCAAAAGGTTTGGTTTGTCATTCAGTAAGTTCTTATTTTGATAGCACTTCATATTTTTAAATAAATAAATAAATTCCCTGTCTCCCCTATTGCCTTGTGCAGCTAATGGAGAAATCGAGCCCAAAATGTAGGGCTGCTTCGTAATTACGTGTTCTGCTGATTACTTACTAATTGCACTTGGCGTTACTTGCTAACTAAAGGATCGTGCTGTACCATGTCATTTGCAGCAGTTTTCCTCTTCTACTAGCACTTTACAGGAAGTGCCTATTGAGCTGATGAATAATCCCAGGACTGTTTTCCAAAGTTGAGGGAAAAGGGTCTGCCATGTACTAGAGGATTTTTATTGCAAGATTTTGTTTTTTCTCTGTATTCACAGAAACTCTTCCTCTGCGGCATCTCCGCTTTCCCTTCTGGTCTGGAATCTGGCAGTGGTGCAGCTTTCCATGACCAGTTCAATATGAATTGCTACTCAGTGAATCTGGACAACACTTTGAATTTCTCTTTGGTGGAAAATCACCATGTCATGACATCTAGTTTCACTTGGAAGTGGAAATGAACTACTTCCTTCAGATTTCACCTGCATGAGAAATTCTGTGAAATTCCCATTTGTTTGAGCCTTTCCCTTGGGAAACAGAATACAGACCAAGATTTTCTTGAACAAATTTGTCATCATGCAAGCTGCTGCCTGCTTTTGGTATATTCTTGGTAGTTTCACTGCTCTTGTTTCTTCTCCTTTTGAATAGTAGCAGAAGAAACAAGGCCTTATATCTGAGCTGGTCTGTGGGAATTACACTAATTTACACCATCTGAAAATCTAGATCCAGATAGATGGTATATTTTATTCGGAAGAAAATGCATCTCTTCTTTCTAGAAAAGAAATGCTGTTTTCCTTATCTATCTATAGACAGGAGTATAGTGATCCTGAATCATCACTCAGTTACCCTCAGGCTACTGTTCCTAGTTAACAGGTCAGCCAAAAGCAACTGGATTAAAAGCTCCAAAGTGGCTCTTAAAGACAATATTTGTTGTTTAGGGAAAAAATTAAACCATGTTTTTTGATGGCAATTGCCTGACTTTCCAGTGTCATCTTTCATCTTTTATGTTTCCTTTGTTTCCATTCTCTTGCTCCTTGCATCATCTTGCCAGTCATGAGACAGTTTAACTATCACTCTCCCTCTTCCACTCTCCTTAATTGCTGATCTGTGTCTCTTTCAATTAGGTTCTACTTCCTTGTCTCAGTCCATTTCTATCCAATTTCAACATAACTAGTGACCTCTTTTAATGCTAATTCTATCTTAACCCTCATAAAAAACAATGAGGAAGTTATACAGCCCATTTGGTTTTCTCCTGATTTATGTTTAATTCACATGGAAATAGCTCATCTCTCGCTCCCCATTCATAAAACCCAATCCTGCCAGCACAATTCACAACTGTTCTGTTGCTCTTTGTGTGGTTTAGTTCTAAAAGCTCAGCCTGCACACACGAGCTGGTCTTGCTTTACTGCTACTTTTTTTACACAAAAATGGCTTCAGATCAAGATTGTGATTTTTATAACAGACCCTTTCTTTTGTGTGATATTGTCAGCATTTTCTTCTTTTAAAAGCTAAAAATTTCAGCAAGTGATGGAGGTACATTTATGTACCAAGTCCTTCAGTGTGTGCACTGAACTAGGATCTCTAGCTTAGGCTCACCGTTTTCCCAGGTAATGTAGGACCAGGGTAGCCTGGCTAGTGGGGAGAAAAAATCCTAATGAAATCAAGGGAATTATGGAAGTGAGAGAACCTTGTATAGTGACACAGTGAATTCTCTTCTAGAGCCAATATTTTTGGCTGGATCTTGACTCTTTCTTCTAGGCCATGCCCACACCTCTGGTTTGTGTTACCCAGCACTCTGGCTCAGAGGAAAGGGCAACAAACCAACAGCAAACTTAAACTCCGATCTGTTGAGGCTTCTCGGTGCCATCTCAGTGCTGGTTATATAAGTGCCAGAATCCATCTCGCAGAAGAGCTTTATTCTCCAAGCTTGCTAAGAGCCCCAGGAATGGAAATCCAAAGCTTGAGACATATGCAGGCTTGGCAGCTGCTCAGGTCCACATATACGCAGCGTGCCAAAATGTTAAATGTCTTTAGAGTTCATGAGAGCATACCAGCCAAATTTTAATAGCTCTGGTCCTTGTCTTCTGCACTGATGAGTCCAAGTTGATGCTGCATGGACCTACACTAGGTGACTATGAGTCAGCCCATTTGGTACCTATCTAAGCTATTTGTAGAGAGTAACTCTCCGGTCTGTGTTATGCCGCTACGTTGAGGGTGTCATTGACCAAGCTCTGCTCATGAAACCACATTGCTGATATTTGCTGGGAAGGGAGTACCTGGTTAGCTATTAAAATTGCAGCAGTAGCAGCATGTGTTTCTCTTTGCTGGGCATCAAAGAGAGAATGAGCACCTTCAGTTAGGGTGCATTAATCACTCAGTGCTCCTGTAGCTGTGATTGCCCAGATCTGGGGCTCCCCCTCATTTTGGTGAGCAAACTTCATCCCCTCCAGTGGGCTAGAAAAAAAACCAAACCAGCACACCCTTGTTTTCCTGCCAGGAGGTGGTTCTTCCAGACTGTGCTTCATAGCATTTCTTGAGTTTGTCCATCAAATAACTACTTCTAGCACTACCTGTTAAAAGCACCGATGTAAATAAAGAGGGATTTGAACTGAAATCTGACAGCAGTCTTGCCTGACTTTCTCTTTCTCTACATTCCCACAACAAAAGTGTAGATTCAGGTTGGCTGAACCATTTAGTGATTTGGGTGATTTTACTATCGGGGATTTTTTGCTTGCTAAGACACTTCCTCTGCAAGCATTTTTCTTTTACAATAAAAGGTGGAAAAAAAGTGCAAGGTTGGTTTCAGGCTTTCCTAAATGAAACAGTCTATTTATGATGACACTGCAATTAGCTTTTCTGTCAGTGTTATCAATTAAAGTATATATTTGGCTCTCTTTCTATCTCGTTTTCTGTGATCCATCCATCTGCCTGCCTGTGCAGTTCATCTCAAAAGGTGCTGTCTATTAAGTATATTATATTTTTTGCTTGTATTTTATTTTCAGATATTCAAAATGCTTAAAACTTGAACAGTGTACTATATAGGGCCTAATCTTGTTAAAATCTGACATCAGAGGCCCTCAGGGTACTTTGTGAGAAACAAAATGAGATTCCTTTTCATCTCTCTCACCTTGTTGTCCAGTGAAGGAAAAATGCTTCAGAAAGGAGGGTACATTTGATGTTTTGTGTAGTACCCACTGATGGGCACCGCTGAGGACAAGAGGTGTTAGCCAGAGGTGCAGGTGTTAGCAAAGGAGCTAGGCTGACTAGTGAAGACAAAAGTCCTCCATCTATGTCTAGACCAGACCATCTAAGTACAGACAACTTCAATGTCTACTTGCTCCATATGATGTCCTGCCAGTTTACTTCAGAAATGATAGAAGGCGACTTGATTTAGGTATGAGACTTTTCCATTTGGATGCTTGGGCATCTTGCCTGAAAACTGCTGGCAGAGATAGATCCAGATGAATACAGCTGGTGTCTTTTTTTGTGAGCAATGCAGGAACTATTACTTGAGAAGATCTATTTCTCATACCCTACGCAGGGTCAGGGTTTGTATCTGTGGCCCAGAGGTGGATGAGTTGTGGCCCTCAATCCATTCCGTTGACCTGTCAGGAATGAGCAGTATTGAATTACATAAAAAGCACAACTATCAACAATGCAAGGAATGATAAGGCAAAAGCAATGCACTTTGACCAGAGAACACTGTATAAATGTAAAAAACCTTTAAAATAGTTTCTGCACAAGGTTATCCAGTTATTATATACTGCATTTGTACGTTTTTGTGTATTTAAAAAATTAATGAAAGATATAATTATAACAGCATTACCAATGACCTTTCCAAACTGACTCTATCATGAATCTGTAAGCATTTCAGAATTGTTTTCCAGGTTCCTAATAATCTTTCTGTAAATTCATGACATCCAGCGCTGGCAATAAAAGCCTTCTCTTATTTCTCAAAAAAAGGGATTGGGAAGCATTTTCTGTTTTCCTAGCAATGGTTTCGCTGTGAATTATACATTGAGCCAGTTGAGAAGATGCTGTCCTGTTAGCTAAGATTTGATGTGGAGTTTTAACCGCTTACTCTGAGGGACAGGACAAAATCTATCTTGTCTAAAGCCTGTAAATTACCATTCCATGGCTTAGGTTGGAGAACCTTTGTTAAATTGAGCTGATTCAGAAAACCAACTTGGTCTAAACGTCATCTGGGCTCTTGGATTTATTGCTTCTCAAGGACTTCCAGATTAGACTGCTTAGATGGAAAAAAAATCAAAACATACTTTTTGTGTTGGCTTTCCAGAGTTGGACCTTGAAAGCCAGCTCTCTTCTGCGTCTTCTGTTCTTACAACAAACAATTAAGAGCTTTCAGTTAGACCATAGTAGACAAAGTAATTGAGGCAAAATTCATAGTACTTTAAGTCCCTTTTGCGCCTGTATCATGTTGATAGTTTAGATATATTTATTTTAAAAATCCACCTTCCTGATTTGGTGACATGGCAAAAAAAATAAGAAGCAGGCACATAAGGATAAGATAAATGAGCTAGTATCTTCAAAGCTATGTGAGGATTCACCAGTTGAGTAGGGAAAAGTTAACTCCCACCACTGTCTTTTTCCATCTCTTTCCTTGGGACTTTTCTCTAGCCACACTGGATACAGAAATCCAGATGTACATACTGGAGCGCTTAATGCTAAGCACTTATTGATAGCTGAACACTAGCAGTTTTAATATGTTGCAGCTCTCTGCTGTCTGCTGAGCCCCCTCTGTTGGGCCTGGCCACCCCAAAACAGATATGGTGGAGAGAGGTCATGTGCAATCACCTTAGTCACTATGGAAAACTATCCAGTGATGTAGTTCACAAAACTGATGAAAGCAGGGTTCATCTGCAATACCTGATTTTGCTCAGTCAAGGTTTGTTCCTTGTGATGGTTTGTTTAGTCTATTTTTAATTCCACTTAAGACGAGGATTTTCATCACTTCTCAAGGAAAGCTATTTGTAAGTCCAATGGATCCTCACAGATAACATAGCACTCTTCTCCATTCCTTCTGTTTGCTTACTCTCATAGATCATTCAAATGCACAAACAGAGTAATCTTGAAATGTGAAGGCATCCTGTTTGGTCAATAAATATGTGCTGTAGGTATCTGGGTTGCATATATTATTGAAGAGTGGTGCTGACACGATGCGGTTGCTTGCTAGCTTCTCTGCGTATGAGCAGCTCTTATCACTGAAGACTGTACTGCAATGGTTGATCAGGCTTAAGAAGCTTTTTATTAGCAAGGTGGGAGGGAAGTTACTACTTTAAGAATCATGTGACCCAGAACCATCTCTGCAGCACCGAGGAAAACATCCCTCTCTGTTCACACTCTTCTAATTACATTTAGTGTAGTATTGTTTCCATCTAAATTATAGCAATTATATACAAAGATCTTCTCTGAAATCATTTAATTAAAGAGTAGCTAATGCTCTGTGCTTTTGGAATGCTAATATATTGCCTTCCACTTAGGAAACTGGGTTTTTTCCATTAATTATCATTATCACAATGGCAGAGGGGTTTTATAGCTTATTTTAGTAGATTTTAAAAGCAAGTGGTTCTGGCAATTTTTGTAAAGCACAAAGAAAGCTTTTGCTCTCTTGCTTGAACAGTTAGCTAAGGGTCAATCCAAGGAACAACATTTTCCTTGAGATGTATTGGCTGCCAAAGTGTTGGATTTCCCCAGTCCTCTTATCTTCTGGGTTCAGGCAAGTGTTTGTGTTTGATTATGTTCTCCCCCTCCTCTTGCTATGTTTTCTGTGTAATAAACACTCAGGTCAAATCCTGAACTTGTATAAATCTGCTAGACTAAATAATTTCTGCCTACTGAGTTGCTACTTTGCAGGAATGACATTTCAGTCATGCATCACATCCAGGACAAACAAGGTTCATGGAAGAACTGCCCATCAGTGCAATAGTGCTGTGACCAGATATGCATTCTGTAAGAGTATGTGCTGAAAGTGGTTGTGGTGTAAGAGCTGCTGGGATTTACCCAGTGACGACGGAAAATGGGAGGGGAGCTGGAGTTAGAACACCTACATAGTATAGTTTTGGAGGCCTTCTGCTTCCCCTCTATTTACTGTTTCCCATTCCTTCCTTCCCCTTCTCTCTCCTAACAAGTGCCCTGGCACCCAACATTGCTGTGGTTCTATGGGTTTATCTTGGTCCTGGATATGCCTTCTGTGTCGGGGAACAGGAATTCCAGTTTCTTCTGTAGCTTTGCCTGAATGTGGTGGTGTTTACTATTACAAATACCCAACAATTATGTCTACATGAAGATATTCTGAAGCACAAGCAACAGTTTACCTAATAAATCCATTCCACCACACAAGTCCTTCCCCACGTACTCATTTCTAACTTATGTACACATATGTCACAGGTTTTTGTATTTTATCCTCTCTGCTTCTTGTCAACTTCTTACAGCTTGCTTCTGTGAGGCAGAACTTGGATATGGAAAGGTGTCCACAGCAAACCCACAATTCCAGGCTCTCGGATCTCCCCCACCCCCTTTCTTTCTGATACGCATGAGCTGAGACAGGTCTAAATGGGAGAACATGAGTAATTCCTAGATGGTCTCTGTTTTAGGAAAAGAATACAATGCAGATGAATTTTGGTACAGGCTACAGTCTACAGCAGTCATCATTTGGGCAGTGAAGAGAGAGCAAAGCCAACAACCCTGTGTGATTACCGTGTGAATTAAGATGAACCTAGAGTAAAGAATGGCAGCACACTGGGGACCCAGCAGGATCTGGATTGCATTCAGCGCTTGGAAACTCAATAGAAGTTTTCTCTTTTGTCTCTCTCCCTCTTTCTTTTTTAGTCTGGAATAGTTAAAACAACAAAAGCTTTAATCTCATAAGTGGTTTGAGTAAAAACATAGATTAGTGAAAGATTTGGTATAATGAAAAAAACCCCATTCTTTCTCTGGCCTCTAAGTCTCGCAATAGGGGTGATACAATAACATCACATGAGTATCAGAAAAGATTTGAGTTTCAGTACATACCAAATTTTTAAAATCTGGAACTTGTATTTTAGATGAGGTTTTAGGTTCTTTTATGTATCTGAAATAGCCAAGAAATTGACATGTTATAATGACAAATCAACTTGATCATTGCTCTTTTATTATTGGTTATGTCTACTGAGATGTTCCACCTGCCAATGAGAAGCTGTAGTTTTTTTGTTCATGGCTTTTAAAGTCTGATCCCCCATCCTAATCTCCTCCTATTACACACCTCTTTGGAAATCCAGCTGCAGTTGACTGAAAAGCTGCTTCTGAGAAAATCACATCTGGCCAAGGGAATTGGAAGCTGTTACTTGATAAAAAACTGAGCATCCTGCAGCACTCATGCAATGTTTCTGGAGGGATGGAGTCTTTTGTCTGGGTACCTGGTGTTATTTATTAATTAAACCATGTTTTTGCTTTCTTTGGTGAAGGTGTGAGCTTCCACCATGTAGACTCCCTTAGTATTTGTGGTGATGGTACTTTGGTGATGTAAACTATCAGTGCACATTGTTGCTTTGGTCCTTCCTTTCCAGACACTTAAGCGAGCATACAGCTTTCCCTACATGTGAAGGAGGGCCATGTAGTTGGAATGCCTTTTAGAGAGACCCATGTTTAACACCCAGCTCTGCTGGCAATGTTCTGGCGCAAGCTTGTGCAGAAGCCTCTGGTGCTATTCAATTTTATGTAATCTCTTTCATTATCTCATTTGTAACAGATCTGTGCCTCAGTTTTAAATTGCAGTCTGAGTCCTTCCACTGCTTTTTGAGTGCTGACCGTTCAGCTCCAGCTGCTCCTGTATACTGCCTTACTCAGTACAAGCTTGGTGTTGCTCTGGAGTTGCATCAGAAAATGTGTGATTTTCATCCTGAAAATGAACTTGTTACTGATTACTTAGCTAGATGAACCATGGACTGTGATCAGGGACTGCTGATGATGAGTGACCTACTCAAAAGAGTTTAGAAAAAACTCTACTGCTAATCTTACAGCGGTGATAATTTATAGTTCCACTCCTTCTAGCTGCAGTCAGCGTTCACCAGGTAGAAGGGACACTGCCATCTTTGCAGGTTCACTTGCCTACAATCTATATCCCAAGTATGTTATTTCAAGTGTTTCTTTTCCAATTCATTAAGTGTGTGCAACACCGAAGTTCAGCAGTAAAGAAATGAAGTCAGCTAAGAAAGGCTTGATTTTGAGACAACCAAACCCATATATTAATCAGAATAGCTCCCTTGACATTATATACATTACTTTGTAGTCTGGTTGTTTATTGTTCTTGAGTGGTACCTAGCTGTCATTATTAGGCTCTGGACCCATTGAGCTGAATACTAGAGGCACAGAAGACCTTCCAACACAGTCTGTACAAGGGGCCAGGAAAAGGCTAAACAATCCTAGGATGTTGTAGGAACAGGAAAATATTTATTCATGACTTCACAACATATTCTGGCATCAAGCTCCAAAACTGTTTATGCAGCTGAGATTCATGAGAAATTACTTGCTTAATGGAAGCATATCTCTGGCTGACTCTTGATTCTCTCTTTTTTTCTCTCCCATGCTCAGAGTTTTTGGGCACTTCAGTCTTCGTTCTGAATGGCAACTGGTCAAGGTGGATTACAAATCGATTTTCAGCCGGAGGTGTAACAAAGATGACTATCAAACCTGGCATCTGCACAATCAGGTATTCGCACACTGTAGGGAGGGGATGTTGTGGGTTCCTTTCCCCATACTCTATGTTCACAGGTAGGAATGTACTTGTTCTTTTCAGCAGAGTACATGTATGTTTTGCATCCATCAAGTCACAGTTCTACCCTGTTGATGCTTTACTTCCCCTAAAGCATATGCATGCATGAACACGGGCCAGCCTTCTCCAGGCAAATTAGGGAGTTTGTTAATTTCTCTTTGTATGAAAATATTCCGTTGCACCAGATGGATCTTTTTGCCCTCAGTGCTCAGGGCAATGTAAAACCTCACCTTGTGATTGAATTGTAGGATACATTGAACAATTTGTAGCTCTGTCAGTGATTTATGAAAATAATTTTATTTCACTTTGCCTCTATTTTCCCTACTCAAAAATGAAAATAAAAACATTTATTCATCCTGCAGATGCCTGTAAAACTCTAGGGAGCCCTTGAATAAAAGACACCAGAGAAGACCAAGTTTTTAAAATTCTATTCAAGGATGCATACTTTGCTTTTCATATACTCTGGCTTATTTTCATGCTGGATATATTTAGGTCCCGAAGCTACTAGAGCTCAATACCCTCTGAAGATCATTTATGGGTTACTGGCCACCAGTATGAGGTCCCACTTCCTGCAGGGCAGCATAACTAGAGCCAGAACTATTGGCACTGTGATATTCCTGAATGAAAGCTATGGGTTAGAAATGAGCATTAAGTTGGCACAGTTATATCGGATAACAGAAATAATTGAATTGAATAAATGAAAACAATTTAAATGAAACAAAAGAGAAGACATGTAAAAAGGCAGCCATGTTGGGAATCACTGTTAATGGGGAAAAGAAGTATTTCAATTAGGTGTTGTCTTTTTTTCTTAATTCTATATAGACAAATTATTTCTGCATCAGAGAAAATTCTGTTTATAGCAACTCACCTAAATGTCAGATGTTTCTTTTAGATTAGCTACTCTCAATAGTGCTCTTAGAAACCTTTGTGTTCAAAAAGCCCAGTGTAATACACCATTAAAGTTATTTGACGTTTATAACAAAGCTAAGTCTATCAAGGAAAGAGGAGGGTAGCCAGGAGTTCTGGATTCCATACCTAAATTTTGTCCCTGTCCTGGGCTTCAGGCCTGGGCACTTCTTTCTGTAGTAGATTTCATCTGATACATGGAAGAAACCCTGGAGTACAGCCACATTGTCTTTTTCAGGATAATTTGTAGGGCTCGGTACATTGGTGGATGCCTTCTGAAAGATGGCATAAGTAGGTGCAATGGCTTGGGCACCCAGGCATTTTGGGCACATGGTCATTACCTTCCCAGCTTAATGCTGAACACACTGTGCTCGTGGGTCCTCCCAAGGTGGATTTTGAATTTGCAAAGCCACAAAAGGGAGCTAGACTCTTAGCTCCCAACACTCCAAGTGATAATTGCTTGCTTTCATTGCCTTTTGTGCTTTTTGATAAAATGCTCCATTTAGAGCCCAGCTGCGACTACAACTCTTTTTTTCTTTCTCCTCTTGTTCCTTGACTGCTGAAGGGTGAGCCTTGTGTCATGGGAGAGAGGAAGATCTATAAAAAACGCAAGCCTGGAGCCCAGTGTTCCCTAGGTCGGGACTATTCCCAAACTGTGGTGTCTGAACCATGTGTCTGTGGTCAAGGGGACTTTGAGTGGTGAGTATGTGGCTCTTGTAGGGACTGTTTTGAAGCATTGGCAGTGACCAAGGTATTGCCCAGACAGACAACCTTGCAGAGTAACTGAGTATCATGGACCTTCATAGCTGTGATCTACCATACAGCATAGATATGATCCCCACACCTGCTGTGTTAGGGAGCTGTCCCCTTCATCTGTGGGAGAGATTTGTTAATCTCCATGAGAAATCCAAGCCTGGAATTCAAAAGCAGAAAATTCCAAGTACTGATTGACTTTTTTTTTTTTGTCCATTATTCTAGAAGAGTGACAGTCAGGACTCTTCTCTGGTCCAAAGCATGTCCCTTGCAGGAGAAAGAGGGAATTTCTCTGTCCTCACTTCCAAGGTCATTTTATACCTGGGGAGCAAGCTAGTAAAAAATATGCACATTTTTATCATTATTCCTTTGAATTCCTGGGGACTGTTTGTTACTTTTTTAGCAATGTTTTATTGAGAAATTTCTGAAAGGGCTTCTGTGACATGACTGTATAGCCCACTCTTGTCAAATGTAGCTATTGTTTTGCATAAATATTGGTGTTTCTAACTTAATGGGGCCATAATTTGCAAACTTCTTTAAAGTCACTTTGAAAGCAGCTTAAAAATAAAACTGGGAAAAAATGAACTACTGCTTGATATTGCTTCACAATCAAGGATACAAGATGGGAGAATTCATAACAGTCAGGATTTCTGCATAATGAGTTCCTAAAGGAAACCTATGATAGGCAACATTTCAAAGATTTAAGACTGTCAGTAGCTGTGATGTTTGAACTTAAACGATCAGAATGCCATTTAAATGGAGTTCAAAATACCCTGAAAACAGGTCAGCTTAGAAAATATTTTCATTTTTATAGCAGACTACCAGGATCAGTGTCTGATTCAGGATCGGTGTGATTCCTGAAAGCTTCACTTACCTTTGCATCCTTCCGGAAGAAGTGTGAGACATGAGATGTGCACACTTATTTGGACTTAGGCTAGCTGAGACTCACAGTTCTTTTTAGAACATAGACACACGGAAATGCAGCAAAAAAAAAATAGACCAAAGTGATTTCTTGAAGTAGTTTGGCTCTAAGAGAGGTTCAAGGATATAGAGCAGAGATTTTAATCTTATCTGGATGGATGTTTAATTTGTTCCTAGTGCCAAAATTACATCTGAGACTCCTCAGCTGACTCAGGAGATCTTTCCCCTTTGTTCTCATCATGGGAACTTGCAGGATAAACAAACCGTTTTGCCATGCGATATCTGCCCTTGGCATTGGCATAAGCCTCTGAGCTGAACCAAGCACCAGTCTCCAGAGATGCTTATGAATTTGCTCTTTTTTTTTTTTTTTTCCCCCCCCCAGTTTTTTGCCTCACCAGCTTTCTATTTTCGTAGTGAAGCTTGTATTTTCTAAGCTGTAAGTGGAAAACTGTGGTAGCTAAATTGGCCCTAAGTGCTACTGTGCTTTGAAATGGTCTGCATCAGAATGCACCTTGTCAACCAATCGACGTGTTCCTTGCATGAGTTCAGTATCATTTTTGTTTAACTTTCCCGCTAACATGAGAGAATATTGCTGTTAACCTTGTCAGTCCTGCAGACTGTTAGAGAACAGTAAGCTGTCCCTTGTTTCGGACTTTGTGCTGCCAACAGAATTGTTAACTGACTTCCAATTGCAAAATTGTTATAGCTAGTGGTGGAGAATCAGAAGAACTGGCTTCAGTTTAGGGATGAGTTTTGATGCTGGTCAGGGCTGATTGGAAGAAGGTGTGGGGCAATTAGTTTGAAGAGAACACTAGTGGTGCTGGAAACGGGGCACCAAGCTTGATTATCTTAAAAGTGATTTTCAGAGAGAGAGGGTGGTCTCATCTGCTATGACTTGTGACTTCTAAAGGATGAGACAGTTATTTAGTTAATGGTTATGTTTTAGTCAATGGTTATTTAGTCAATACAGGTTATTCTGGAATATGATGGATGTCAATATGAGAAGGGGAGGTGATAAGAAGTTCCTTTACTCTCTGCTGACTAGAAGGCTTTAGGCAGGGAGCCTGTGGAGATACGTCCCTGCTGTAGGTATCCACAGTTCGAAGGACAGCTCCTACTCTTTCACTTGATTCTTTTGAAAGGGGAAGATGTCCTCTTGTGACTGGGTTCACAATTGCCGGTTGTTCTTGGAAGCGCTGAATGGCCTGTCTCTTGTGTGTGAACTGAGCAGGTCCTGTGGAGTGTCAGCTGAAGGAAAAGAGTCAGCAGCTGGGGTTGTGTGAGTATGCTGACCAACAGGTCCCAACAGACAGGCCCTCTGCTTCCCCAGTAAGTAGGTTTGAAGGCTAGTTCTGGTCATAGAGCATCCCATACTACCAGGTGTGATGATGTCTGCCTTCAAGAGCTGTGCAGACAGAACAAATGACTGCAGGAGCCCTACAGCACAAGCTATGAGGGTTGTGTTCCTTCCCATTTGGTCATAGCACCCTTGCCCCATCTGCCACATGTTGCAGTACTATCTGTTTCCTGCTGTTAGATATAAGGCTGATCTGAATTTCAGGGACATAAATCATGATCCAGGGCCTCAATTCAACAAATCCTCAAGAGTCAAGATCAGGGGTGACTCCTACCAACCCTTGCCATCATTTCCAGAAGGAAACCCTGGCCTTTTTCCGGCAGAGAGAATGGCAGAAGGAACTCAGAATTGTTATTAAAATGCTTGCTGATCTTTCTTTTCCCTCCTTCTGCTTCTTTATTTACTCTGTCAAGTTAGCTTTCCTGAGAAAGACAGCGCAGCAGCTGGACTTGATTATTTCCTTAACTTATGCAAACCCTGGGGCTTATGAGAAGGAAGGTGGGCAGCACGCGAGGTTTTAATATACATTTACCAGAAGTTAATGAACAAGCACAGAACCTTGAGGGCATACAGCAATGTTGTCTTTAATTTTATTAAATATTTATGCAGCTCTTTTCTTCTTTGGGGCAAAGTACAGCTCCTCCTGAATATTTTTAATTACCAAGTCACTGCCAGGCATTTTCGACTGTGCAGGTCGGACCCACTGAGAATGATTAAATTGAATGTTGAGAGAAAGAGCATTAAGAAATCTCTGAACCTTTTAAAGTAGTTTGCAGAATTTTTGCCCTCCAAAACACGAATGGTAGCAGCCTGGGTCACTGGGGACATAGCACAATTTTGCCTCACCAGAGCTCTTCCTAGAGACTTTCTGTTGACTATTCAGACTCTAAATAAGAGAAGGATAAAACTCAGTGTCCTAAAGGGCACAGAGAACTTTCAAGGCAGTGGCTTCTGTAGTGTCTGTGCTTCCACAGAGATTTAGTTTGTTGGCATTTGTTAACCTGCTTCAGGCAGAAATCCAGAAACTCTTTTTATTATTTGCCCCTTGAATCCAGTCTGCCAATAAAGGTTATGCACAGAAACCTGATCCAGAGCCTATTAAAACTTATGGAATGCTTTGGATTAATCCTATTCCTTCATTATTGTATTGGCATGCAAAGGCAGCTATAAAAGAAGTCTTGGCTGTGGTTGTGTGCAATTCTACTCTTTGGTGGTCCAAGGCAGAATCAATACCCTGGATTATCTTTCCCATGTGACACAGTACCATGTAATGCTTAGACTACTAGGTTGGCTGTGTTGTTTTAGTTTAGTGTTCAGAACAAATCAGCTATATTTTTCTTCCAGGTCAGTCATAGCTCAGTCAAAGAACGGGGAGGCCATTCACATACATAAGTATACATTCCTTGGCTAGTTGTTCAGGAAGTGCTCCTAATGTTTTATATTTCTACCTGTTTTACTGGGGGAAAAAGACCTGGCATTCAGTCTTGGAATTAGTCTGGTTCGTTCTGAAAACAAAGACTGTAAAAAGAAAGCAAACCAAAACCCAACAAGTGAAATTATTAGAGAATGATAGGAAAAAAAAATTAACAATGCTATTTTCTTCCTGAATCTCTGCCCATGTTTTGTTATCAAATGAAACACAAGTCCTCCAATGCTTTGCAAGTTTGGTAGTTCTAGTGTTGTCAGGTCTCACATACCTTCTGTGAACTATGTTCCTGCCTCTCCAACTAATCAAGCACTTTGTCTCTGGATGAGCCTAGTCTATGATGTCATGCCCTCCAGCAGAGAGCCACCAACACACCATGCTTTGGGGAAAAAAAACATCACCAAAAATTCTGAGCTGAATCTAGTGAATGGGTTTGGTGATGCCCTTATGACTTGTCTCCATAGTGACTATGGGTATGAGAGGCACAGCAACAACCAGTGTGTCCCAGCCTTCTGGTTCAGCCCATCCTCCCTGTCCAAGGACTGCAGCATTGGTCAGAGCTACTGGAACAGCACTGGGTAAGTGACTCTTGCAATCTCTCTGGTTTTGGTGACCTTGCAATAGACAAGAGAACCTGGATGGTTCTTTTTTCTCTGTATCCCATCTGGCTCTTTTCCAGTCTTATTCGTGAGGTAATGTTTGCAGCAGCATCTGTATGGAACATTGCCTCATTCCTCAGAGACAGGGAGAAGCACATTAACATAAGTGACATGTAGATATTGTATTGCTATCGAGTGATATATGATCCCAGGAGCCTAGACTTGGAGCTCCCTTTTGCTGCAAAATTAAAACATGGATCAGGAAGGTCTACTGGAGAGACAGCTGAACATTTAAAAGGGCAGGTTCCAGGTATTTCACATTATTTTTTACTGAACCTCTTCCTACCTTACAGCTCCTATTTATAACAGCTTCTGGGAAGGCTCAAATGAGCAATTTTTAGCCCCTTTCCCCCTTGCTATTTTCACTTTTTATATACATGCATTGCAATTTGAGACAAGCTACATGTGCTGGTTTTACGCAGAACAGATGCCAAGTGTTGGTTTGTTATGGTAGTATCCACTTTGCAAATGCTATTCTGTCATGCAGGGGATACTCTGAAACTCTGGTTGCACTGGCTGGTGCAAAATTGCAATGTTCCTTCTCAGGCAGTGCAGGCCCTTAAGACTTTGTAGGGCTGCTTCTGAGTCATGGGTCCTGCGTGCTTGATTGTTATGACAGGGTTGTTCATGGCTGGTTGATGTGTGTGGCTAAACAAAGTGAGGTTGCTGGGAGTCTGAAGTCACTTAACTTCAGAGACCCCCTTTCAGCTAAAAGGTTGCTATAAATATGAAATGTAATTACAGGACCCCAAGCCGGTGTGACTGCTGGTGGCCTTCTGACAGATAGCAAGAAGTATAGTTGGGGTCTATATCTTCTTAACCAGTCCTGTATTTTTACTGTTAAATCACTATAAAAGGTTAACCCCCCTCAACAACACTGGGAATAGCCAAGTGTTTTGCTAGTTAGCTAACCTCTTCCAAGAAGAGCCAAGAGAAAAACCCATTCCTTGAATCATTTCACAATTGGACAAAGCTCTTGACAGATCATTCCAAGTCCTTTCTAGCAGAGTAGAGGCAGACAAAATGTAATAAAAAGCATAATTAAAAAGCTGGAATGCAGGGTGCAATCCTGCAGGCACGGGGAGTTGGAGAATTCCTTTGCCTTTTAGCAGTGCAGAGTAATTCACCTCTACAATGTGTATCTGTCCTCAGTGGTGCTGCTGAGAATCTCTGGAGAAGCTTGGATTGTGATTTGTTTGGCTTTTTCCAATTTAATAAAGTGCTAGGTTTCTTTGATTCTTCCTTTCAGTGAGAGAATCATGCAGGCAGTTAGCCTTTGAAAAAACACATGCATTAATATGGAGAAACAAAACAAAAACAAACAAAGAAACTTTTCCACCCACCACCTGAGCCCAATCTCCTTTTGTTAATGTTCCCCAGGTACCGAAGGATTGTGTCTAACAACTGCACAGATGGCTTGCGAGAGAAGTACATGGCCAAGATGGAGAAGTGCCCTGGAAAAGCACCTCGGGGACTGCACATCCTCACTACTGATGGAAAGTTGGTCACAGAGCAGGGACACAATGCCACCTTCATCATCCTTATGGAAGAGGTGTGTTAGTAATTTCAGCAAACCTCTCCCTGTGTGGCAGGACTGACATTCTTTTCCTTCACATGTCAGGCCACTGAGAGGAAAATAGGGATCAGGTGGGGTCATGAAATGATGAATACTCCTGAGACTCAGGAAAATTAATTACAGAGGGCTACATGTGAAATGTAAAAACAATCATACTGGGTAAAGGCAGAAGAGTGTTTGGCCAGTTATCTTGTCTGTCAGTGATGATGAAGCCAATGCTGAAGAAGGATAGATCTGGCCAAGAAAATATTTTAGCTTCTTGCTGCCTCCAGTGAACTGCAGTTTATGTAGTTTGTGAGGCAGAAATGCTGTCTCTGTGCTTAATAATTCTGTTTCTGGGGTGAAAAGATTTAGCTGAAGCTTTGCTGGGAAAGATTAAGAATAGCGGAGAATGTTTTCAGACTCTTGAGGAGCAGTGAGGGGCATTGTTGTTTTGCAGTAGGAATTGAGCCTCCTCAAAGCACCTCTGAGATCCCCAGCCCATATCTATTTTATTTATTTGTTGGTATGATTCACTCTGTAGCCAACAGTAGCGTAAGTGATAACAGGTCATGCTGGTGCCTGAAGCATCAGAATATTGCGGCACTTCTGGCAATCTCTCTGAGCCAGGTACTCCTCTGTTTGGCAAACATGTATGGTGCAGCCTGTGTTACCAAAGCTTGTGGCTTGGTGGAGGGTTGAATAGCAAAGGAAGGCACTTGGTATGTATTGACTGCCGGGAGGGTTTTTCAAGTGATCTTCTGTGTCTTCTGGTCTGTGTTTTGATTTGGTGTTTACAGATATATGTGACTGCATCACAAAAAGCCCTGCTATGTTTGCAGCTGCTGCATTCCCCTGCTGGCTTCTGACTAACTGTGGAAGGTGTCATTGGAGGTCCAATAGTGATGGTCCCACAGTGAATTGTGTTACATGTGTTTTCTGGTTAAACAGAAGGGTCAACTCACAACCTCACTTCTAGCATCTTTGGGTATCTCAGGAGGGGCAGCCAGGGGGTGAGGTTGTGTTGGAGAACCGCAAGTACATTTGGTCATTTAATCTGTCCTGTGTACTTCATTTTGGGACAGTACCTGGAATTAGCTGAGAGCTGGAAGTTGTCATGGTCACAAACATAAGAATAACAACACCAGGATAGACTAGATGCCCGTCTCCTAAGTATCCTACTCTGACAAAAAGCAGCATTAGGTCTCTGGGGAAATCATATTAGAAACAGTCCAAGCCTAGTGTCCCTTCCCCTTCCATTCCCAGGACTAGCCTCCACTGGCAACTCAGACCTTCAGGAATACGAGAAGCTATTGTAGCTCTGAGCATACTTCCATGGAAAAATTTTTTCTCATGAAGCCTTGTTATTTTTCTTTAAACACACACATCTAATAATTTAAATTCTTATACAGTAACTAAACGTTTCATTGGGACCACACTAATCTGACAGGGCCTCTTTACGTACTTCCTGAGAGGTTCATGCATCCTCTGCTTTTATACAAAGCAGATTTCTTGTCTACCTGGCTGATTCCTTTATATTCTGCAGACTTGACATGGTAAGACGATTTGTGTAGACACTGTGAGTGGGAGTTCAGAAAAGAACAGACATAATCTAAAACTTAGGAATCTAGTAGTAATTTATTAAGGAACTCAAGCAGAACTGCTACATACGAAGAATGATAAACAGATGGGGAATAAGGCAGCAGTCAAGATAGCTGAAGAGTGGAGTCTTTACAAGGCTTTAGAGATTGAAGAGGGAGCTGAATGAGTATGTGAGGGGGATCACTCTATGTCCTTTGTTGAAAAATAAGGATAGTTAGAAAAACATGTCATTGAAACAATTTTTCTCTAAGGGAAGTGGATCTTCAAGAACATGTCTTTGTGGGTGGACAGGTTATTCCACAGAGAGTTGTGTGTTGAGTTTGTTTCTTTAAAGAATAGACATTGTAAGGGGGAGGTGGGGGGAGGGGGGGAGGGAAAGAACACTGGGATTTGGGGCAAAAGTATTCTAGTCTTTCAGTACAAACCTGAGATGAGTTGTCATCAAAGTATTCCTTGCTAGTTCAAATAAATAATTTCTGTAGAAGTCTGAATTATTACATACATCGCAGTCATACAGAATCATTCCTGCCTCCCTCCACCTTCTCTGGTCAGTCTATTTCCTTGTCGGTTGTTTTACACCTTCTACACTCACCTTCTACACTTCACTACACCTTCTACACTACGCTCTATCTCACAGTGTACACTCACCTTCTGAGCCAAATAATCTGACAAGCCTTCCTATGGCTACATCTCTGTAATCTCCATTCGGCTTTTCTACTGTTCCAGACTAAGCCTGATCAGTAACTTTGCGATTAGCCGTCAGTTCCCTTCTACCTTCTATTGCACACTCTCAATATATTAGTGTGGCTGACCTTATGCTGACCTATGATAAAGGAAGACTTTATTATAGTTAATTGAAAAGTAAATTTCTCAGGATTTACAGATTTAGAGTTAGTAGTATTGTTCACAGTGGTAATTCAGAATACATGCGTGGCAATGACAATGGACAAAGAAAGGCAGAATGATTATTATTTTGCTGTGCTTCTTAGAAATATGCAGCTGGGCTGTGACTTGGACTGTGTATAAGTACAAGGGAACATGATAAGAATCTTCTATTTACCTTTTTTTTGATCTTAAGTTTGAGTTTGAGCACAAAGAAATAACAGACTGCTGAATTGCTTTGTATAAAATTGTGTTCTTGACCAGATCTATGAATCTGGTTTTGCACCTGATCTTTTCTGTGCATCCAGCAGTGTGCCCAGGTGGCCAAAAAGGCCAATGTCATCCTGGCTTGTATCAGAAACGGTGTGACCAGTAGGAGTAGGGAGGTGATCATGCCCCTGTACTTGGCACTTGTGAGACTGCACCTTGAGTACTGTGTCTGGTTTGGGGCACTACAGTACAAGAAGGACATTGAGGTTCTGGAGCGGGTCCAGAGAAGGGCAACAAAGCTGGTGAGGGGTCTGGAGAATATGTCATATGAGGAGCGCCTCAGGGAACTGGGATCGTTTAGTCAGGAGAAGAAGAGGCTGAGAGAAGACCTCATTGCTCTCTACAACTACCAAAAAGGAGGTTGTAGTGAGGCTGGTTCTGGTCTCTTCTCCCAAGTAACTAATGACAGGACAAGAGGTAATGACCTCAAGTTGCGCCAGGGGAAGTTTAGATTGGATATCAGGAAGAATTTCTTTACTGAAAGAGTGATTAGCCATTGGAACAGGCTGCCCAGGGAGGTGGTGGAGTCACCATCCCTGGAAGTGTTCAAAAAACGGGTAGATGTGGCGCTTCAAGACATGGTCTTGCGGAGATGTTGGACAAAGGTTGGACTTGATGATACTAGAGGACTTTTCCAACCTAAAGGATTCTATGATTCTATTCCCAATTCCCCTCTGAAGGGCGCATAAACTCCCCTCAGGCCTGAATGGTTGCTTATGTGGCAGCTCCAGTTACTGAACTGTTCTATTCCCTTGTCTTCTGTTTATCTCACAGCTTCCCTCTTTCGGTAATTACAACGTGATGGCAAGGCTTTGTAACAGGGCTGTAATTGCAAGTGAGCTGAGAAGGCAAGCAGTGACTATTCAAAGAACAAGCCTAAGCAAGTATTGGAGCTCTGCACATCTGTTAGAAGAATGGTAAACTGTGTTCATAGAAAGAGCCAATTCCATGTCATATTTTTGTGCAAACAATTTGAGAGCTTCATTAGAAGAATAAAAATACATTGTGTATATATACTCCATTCCCCGCTACCCCAAGTATATGTTGGATGAAATCCTGAAACCAGTGGGAGTTTGGCTTTTAACTTCAGAAGGCCAAAATTTCAACCAATGCTCTATCTTTACAGTTTCTGTCACTTTGCTAGTGTAGTTTCCAGGCAGGAAAACTTTCCAAGACTCTTATTGAGGAGGAGAGGTCTTTGGAAGTCTATTCCATGGCAGTACTTCACTCCACCCATCCCACTACCCTTTGCCTGTTCACTGATTTAAGTATACAGAATTCCAAACTTCGTGACAGCCTCTAGCTCGTTCCCTTTTGGTAGTTTATGGGGCTTAAAGCAATAAAGTGTGCCTTTTGAATATATATGGAGAGCAGTGATATTTTTTAAACTGAATTGCCTCTGCTTCATTTCTATTGTAATTTATAATCATAAACTCTACAATATCTGACATGCTGTGTGGGGCTAGCACACTTGTCTTAGTATTTTGTATACTGAATACAGAGGTAGGGAGAGGAGAAGGAAAACATGATTAGTGTGATGGGCAGGCTTTGCACTGAAAACTCAACTGTCGTGATTGGGTGGAGAGATCATCTGCTACTGTTTAGTCACAAAAAATCTGTTCCTGCTTTTCCACTTCAAACTTTCTAATTTACTCGGAGAAGCAATGAGGAAATAGAAGAGAGAAGTGTAAGGCATGAGAGAGGAGCTGCCATGATGAGTGTGAGATTTTTCAGCCTGAGGTCACCAGGATGAATCCAGCCCAGATACAATTTTTATCCTTTATTCAGCATCTTCCATATGAGATGAACTTGTGGTCTTAGTGCATTCCCCTGAGAAGTGGTTTGAAAGGTTTAACAAGCTCTGGGAGCCTTTCTATCAAATAACTGGATATCCCAAGTGTGTAATTTTGCCCCTGCTAGAGAATTTTTTAGCGACTTAAACTGTCAAAAGGATGTTATTGGCTACTTATTATTGTAAATAGGTTTTGGTGTCGCTATGACTCTAGTCTTCTATGTTTTCTTTTTGGTTTAAAACATATTTTTCATGTCCTAGCAGGACAGTGGTAAAAATGGTGCCCTCGTCAAGTCAATAGACAGAATTTCACTGGCTTCTGTGGAATGGAAATGATGGAGCAAGGAAGGAGAGAGGTCTCACATATATAACCAAATATTAGTATTTCAAAAACTACATGTAATAACCCTGACTGTATGGGTGTGTACCTGAAGACTCCAAGTATACACAAATTCACATCTGAAAAATACACTTCCTACACATTGATCTGTTAATGCAGGCATAGCCTGTAAAGAAGATAAAGTCTGTGGGGCATGTTGTAGTCTTGATTATCTACATAGAGGACCTGCTTCAGTGTAGTCTGGCTTCTTGTCTGTGCTCCCAAGTTTCCATCCAAAGGACAAGATCAGGTGCGCTTTCAGGACTGAGACCAGTAGCAGAACTCACAATCCTGCCTTTGTTGGTACTGAAGTTGCCACTTACACAGGCTAATGGCAACTACCAGTGAGACAGCAGCTCCTGTGAGTTTGGAGACTGTGGAAAGCAAGAACTGGGATCCCTTGCCTTTCATGGATGTTTCTGTCTCTGCAGGAGCCTTGTTGTGCACGTTGATCACAGTTGCTGATCATTTGGGTTAGAAAAGCCTGTGAGCTATTTAATCCTAATTTAAGGACCTCTTTTACCATGGTCCAGCCCATATCCTGCCTTTATCCCGAGTGTCCTGGAATGATAAGAAGTCATGATCCAAAATGGACCTGTGCCATGTATGAATGTGTTCTAATCATATGAAAAATTGCTTAAGGATGTGAGGTTCATGGTCAGAGTTTGGGCTTCAAGCGATGTGTTTTGCCACACACAGGTAAACTTGAAAATGACTCCTCAGAGGAAATCTGGTGCTGTCAGCTCTAAAATGTTTAGGGACTGTCACAGATGTGGTTGTCCCGAGCAATCTCTTCCCTTTGTCTGATCTGCACAGTTTTTCTAGGACATCATGGGTTTTTTGTGCAATACCTGGCCTGGAGACTTTAGTGAAATCTGTGAGTTCAGTGGTCTTTTTCAGTGAGCCCAGTGGATGTAGGACCCTGCAAGCCTTGAGCTGCCTATGAAGGGATTGCAGGCACATCAGAACTGGCTGTAAGTTATGTGGTTGCTTTGATCCTTACCTTGTACATTTACAGTTATAATGGGATTTGTGAGATGACCATGAAATATTTCTGAATTTTCTATTTTCAAAAAATCTCACTCTTTGAAGTCTCACTCTTATCCTCAATGTATCTGGGCATTGGTTTCAGTTGGGGCAAGGAACATCTTCAAAAGATAGTGGTATCTTCTTCTCTCATAGTGAATACAGTGGAGACCTTTCATGAAAGGAGATGACTTGGGCCAACACATCTTATATATATGCGGAAAGCTACAGAGATTTAATCTGAGGTGCCATTTTATTTCAGTTTAGTGAAATCACTGCAGTGGGCTTTAGCTCTGTTTAAATTAGCCTTGGTTTGTGTTCCTTTTAGTTAGCTGGGGACAAGTATAAAGTAAGGCTCCAAGAAACTAAAAGAACAGACACTTCTGTGGTTCAACTGCAGTAGTTTAAAACCTTATTTAAATTAAAACAGTGCAGCTGCTGCCTTTAGACAATACCTGCAATGCTGGAATCTCTTGTCTGTTGTTCCCTCTGTCGTTTAATAGCTGTCACTGACAGTAATCCTAGAAGGGATTTTTCTCATCATCTATTTCATTGCCCTGTATATCCAGGCCCTATCTCTTTGTTGATTGACATTAGACAAAAAACATGAGTCTTCAACGTGGGACTCAACCTGTATAAATTCAGCCAACCTGAAGTTACATGTCTAGCTGAAACTAGTCATCTAAACTAGCATCAGGGTACAGCGATGGGTATTTGCAGACGATGATTCATGTCACCTGTCCCAGGAATCTTAGGATAGGATGTGTCAGTCTCTTGCTGTCTGTCTTTCTCTCCCTTTCACTGACTATATAGGAAGCCTGGAAAGCTATCTTAGACTAGACTTACAGCATCTCTTACATCAGACTAGGTTCTGTTTCTTTGGAACGTATTGGAGAGCCACTTCAAGCATTGTCCTGTCTCCAGAGTGTTCTCAGTGCTCCCATGTGCATGTAGGAATTGCTCCCCAATTAGCATCTAGCCTACCATCAGTTTAGTGCCTCCCTTCACACTGCCTCTGATGGAGGTACCTGTTTGACACTGCCCATTCAATGAAAGGCAGTGCAAAGCCATGGCCACTTTAGTGATACATAACCCCCAACCATGCCTTGCATAAGATGATTCAAATATGGTCCCATTGATATATGCACAATTGGTAATCTGCCCTCCCCAGTTCTCTAAACCCAAGGTGGGAGAATAACATCTCTGCACAAGTGTAAATGTTCAGCTGTTCTGAGCATTGCTTGTATATAATTACATGGTGTTGATCTGAAGTCTGGCCGCTTTGGAGACTGCCAGAACAAAACTAGACTTTTTAAATAAAGTTATGAGTTCGTGTCCATGCTAACGAAATGGAACTGGGAAGTGGGATGGACAGTAGTAGACATCACTCTTATCAGCCCAGTTTCCTAATCCAGCCTTCTCTGGTTGCAGGGTGATCTCCAAAGGACCAACATTCAGCTTGATTTTGGAGATGGCATTGCAGTATCCTATGCTAATTTCAGCCCTGTTGAAGATGGCATCCGGCATGTGTATAAGAGTGCTGGAATCTTCCAGGTGACAGCATATGCAGAGAACAGCCTGGGCTCTGACACTGCTGTCCTCTTCCTGCATGTGGTCTGTAAGTACTTCCAGCTGCTAGATTCCTTGAGTGAAAACCTGACCTCACTGAAAATCCCTACAACTTCAGTGGAGCCTAAGTATACATGCAAATCCTTCTACCTGTGCAGCTCACGTGCTTCCAAAGGCTTGGACTTTTAGACACTCTTCTGTCTTGTTAAGTAAACATAACTGAATGAAGAGGAAGGGAAGTTTCTTTTAATACAAGTGAAAAATAAAAGTTAGAAAATGTTTATCGGGCTTTCTGAAAGGGTCAAACACCAAACAGCATATCATAGAATCATATGATACAGAGTCCAAATATGTGCTTACAATGTGCTTCTAATATCAAGAGGTTTAGATTAATCTACTAAATTTTGAGTCAGTTATTCAGAATTTGGGAGTTTACAGTGCTTGTTAAATAAAAGAAAAACAGTGTGCTGAGCATACTTCCTGGGATATGAACGTACTGAGGGCTAATATGTTACTTTTTATATTTCATGTGTTTGACATGCACCCCTGACTTTTCCCTCCTGTTTGGTAGATGACTGCAATTTCTCTCCACTTGGCACATGAGCAGACTCAAATATAGAGACCACAGTTGGCTTTTGCAAAGCCACAGGACAGAGCAGAGGGTCTGAAACACAGGATGAGACCAGGAAGATCCCAATTCTTTGTCCTGCTCTCAGACTACTAGATCTCCTGGTCAGAGAACTCCATCTGTGTTCAGATGTTTTTCGTTGGTTTTGCCCCAATGGTGTTCCCAGGCATATCTGTCTTCCCTCTTAACCTGTCAGAATGTCTTCTAGCCTGTCTATATTTTACTTGAACTTTTCTGCTGGAAAGAAGCAAGTAAGAAATTTCCAAAAACTCAAGAACTTTTTTCTTCTTTTCAATTTCAAACTCCCTGTGTGAAAGAATAAATGTTCCTTGAAGCTTTTATTATCCTCGTAATTCCCTCAAAGTCAATCATGGCTGCATTTAACAACCTGTTATTAGAGCATTAACTGTTTTTTTTCTTCACCTTGGGCCATTAGCTGACAAAAGTGATGGTTACCTGGTAATAACAACCCGCTTTGTATGGATTATCCAATTTTTCTCATAGGAGCTGCTTTTTCATGGTGACGATTTTAGAGCAGAATGCAATGAGGGGCTGTTGCTTGGCCTGGTTATGCTACTCTGTCATGGTTGTGCTGCTGTACCCTCTTCTTTCTCAGCCTCTCAGATCTCTCCTTTGACTTTTATAGCATTCTTCGGTGGCCAGATTATTATCATTTTCTCTAGGGAAATATTTTGCAAGCATTTACTTTCATGCTGACACTGAATAAGATGCTACCTCAGTAGTAGACTTTTAATATTTTTGGATGTACTGCTAGTCAATATAGGAGGTTTGACCTTCAAGCTCAAATGTACAGATAAAAATGCTTGATATATAAATCACTCTTATTATACAGTCAGTCTGGTGCTGGAAAAAAAAAACGGAGAAAAAAGCTCCTTGGCCTCAAGAAACAGTAGTTTTATACCCTGAAGCTTTATCAGTGGTCAGCCAGCTTTTTATTTTTCTGAATCTACTGTCAAGCTGCTCATCTCTTCATTTAAAGAAAGTGAAGATATTAGTCTTTTTGCTTTTACATGCACTGGCAAAAAATATTTGAGGGAGCCTACTATTCTTGGGAACCCAGAGTACCTGCTATGGGTGCAGTTCAGGAATGATTTGCTGGTAGAAAGCCCTTGGGAATGGAGGAAAAGGGAAAAAAAAAACCCAACATTTTAAGGAGCCAAAAGCAAGAACAGTGCCCTGTTGTGCTTGGAGCTGTATGTTCTGGTGGTAAAAGAACAGCTCTTGTTCTTCAGAATCCTTGTAATCCAAGTAGGTTGATAAGTGATTAATGTCCCTATTTCATGCTTAAAGAGCTGAGAGGTAACACAAGATCGTCTCAGTTAAAATCAGCAAATGTCCTGCTTCCCAGAATTAATGTCTTATAAAAAAAAAAATCTCAGTTGTTTCTTATTCATCCTTCTCACAGTGATAGTCTATCAGTTTGCTGTGTTTTTAAAGGTACCATACAGAAAGACTCAGTAACACTGTCTGATGTGCAGCAGTTACCAGCTGAAATTCAGTACCAGTAAAAACAAAAAATTGAACAAGAAAGAAAACAACAGAGATAGTAAGAGGTTTAAACAAACTAGCAAGCAAAACCTCAGGTTTTTTATTGGTTGGTTTGTTTTTTTTTTTTTTCTTTTTCTGTGAAGGAGCTGGCTTCTTAATTCTGATCTTTATGCATGGAACCCATTCTGGACATTTACAGTTATTAGACAGAACTTTGCATTGATACTTTGTTATTTTTTTATATCTTTCAGAAACAAGTACTTCTGACAGTTAAATGCTTTGATATGCCAGTGCACACATCTTTCAAGTACTTCCTTACATTTTACTACTGGTAACTGACTCCCCAAAGACTTTGCAAGGTCAGGTCAAAGTCAAAAAGATACCAAGGATTTCCAAAATAATGAATCTTTCTTTTGGAGATCTTCTGAAAAACTGTCAGGGTGCGTTTAATCAAGTCATAAATGTCTCATATATAATCAGTTTTAAACCATCTTGGTTAAAATTACTATCCCACAAGTCTTAGTAGCTCAGTGGATATATTTTCAAGAAAAGACCTTCTTTCTCTCTTGTGTCCCATCCCTCAAGCTTTCAATAGCAGCTTGCCCTATCCAGTGCAAAGCCAATTAATTGTTTTTCCTTAAACTGCATTTAAAAATTCTTCTAAACACAGTGCTGCCTTTGAAATTAAGACTGTGGAAATGTGCATTTCTGGCTCCTCTAGAATTAAGAGTGGGAACAAAAAAGTATGATGTTGTATTTATTTTTCTGTTGCTTATTGACTGCTGAAATTTTTTTGTATTGCTATAATAGAGTCTCATTGCTGACATAAGACATTTGATTTATTTAAAGGAAAGTTCCTTGCTGTTCACAACTGTACAGGGAGGATTTAACTCAAAGCCTCTAATAATGAACTTTCTCTTCCCACAGGTCCAGTGGAGCATGTCCATCTGAGTGTTCCCTTTGTTGCCATCAGAAATAAGGCTGTCAACGTTACTGCAGTAGTTTGGCCCAGCCAGGCAGGCACACTCACCTACTTCTGGTGGTTTGGTAACAGCACCAAGGTACAGCTGCCCTTTGGTTCATTTTTACTTCCAAAGCTTGTTGCACCAGAGAGGGAACTCTCTCAGCCCTAATAAAAACTTCTTGCCTTGGCTTGTTTTGTGTTACAGTCTTTTCCTTATCTAAAAAGAGATGTCATTGTCTGAACTTCAGCCTTTGTGAGATTATTTCCTCCTGTCTTATATTGTTTTTAGGAGTCATTACTTTTTTACATCTAGTTGTTTTCAGCCCTATTGAGCTTTGCAGACCACTGTTATTATGAGTGTTTGCTTGCAACTTAACTGAATGACATACCACTATGTATGGGATAATACTGGCTTTCAACGCAGTGTTTAAAAAATGCTGGTGTTCAAATAACCATGGGAGTTTCCATTATGTACCAGTATGCAGTATGTGATGGTGGATACCAACACAATACTTTAAAGCTGTTGGTGTTCAAATAACCAGTTGAATCTAGGTTTTCAGGCCAGACTCTGAATTGTTTGTGTCTATCCATGACTGTTATTGACAGTACTGGGTATATTAGAAAGGGAGGTGAGAATTCTTCATAGTGAATTTTCAAATGATTGGAAAAAAATTATTACAAGGAGCTTTTTTATCAATAATTAAAGTTAGTGAAACTGCAAGCTGTGGTCATACTTTCAAATGGAGAGGGCAGGATTTTTTTTTAGCTACAGTTTTTATTGTAGGCTTTAGGAGTGAGACAGCTGACACAGGCAGTAGCCTCCACTTTCACAGTTGTGAAATGTTCAGCTAATTTTGCAATGTAGTATCTGCTGTTAAAAAGTGGTTTAAGTCACCTCATTGTCTACATTATTGAGTTGCAATTGAAGATGTGCACTGAAGTGAGATCACAGTAGAAAAAAGCATGGATTTTACATTAAATATGGAAATTGAGATGAAAAATAGCAGGCACACAAGTATTTTATTTTCTCTTTGTCAAAGCTGCTTGCATTTTAACCTTTTACCCTACCTACCAACAGTAGCAGGAGAAAAAATACCAAACAGTAAATGCTGTGACTACTGGGATTTTACATCAAGTTAAGAAGCTTACTGTAAGAACTCACCTATTTTTGTGGAAGCATAATTGAGGCACTGGAAGAGCTCAGGAACAAAACCCGCTTACTATAACTTGTCAAGTTGCTGTGCCCTATCTGAACTATGGCAGCCACCCCCATACCCACATCTGGTCTATAACAAGTACCAGGTAATTCCACATAGTATATACTGCACTGGAAGAGAGGGATGCAAAATCACATTGCAGTTCAGATATTTTTTACTCAGTGCTCACACATGGACAGCCACTAAAATACATCTGAGACAATTTAGGTATGGGTAACTTGATCATCTGTGTAAGCCTTCCTGTGTACCCAGGTGCCAGAGTTTTCCTGCCATTGTTTTTACCCTTAATGTAGAAGTTGGTTGTGAACAGGGCCTTTAAAAATAGGGCCTTTTGAAATAGAAAGTAATCTAGAAAAGGTAAAGCAAAACAATGATGTTTGCTGCAGATTTCTCTGCAGTTCTCATGTGCTTGCATCTGGGTTGTAAATATGATCTGTTATCTCTTTTATCTTCTAGCTTAAATTTCAAACCCATAGGCAACAGAGTACAAGTAGATATGGATGTATTTGGCATGCATGCTTTGGACAGAGCTGCACATGGAGTAGCTGATCCTTATGATACCTTGTGGAGATGGTGCATGTTGCTGAAATATGTTGAGGTGTGGATTAGTAAAGATGGTGCCACTTACCTGTGGCCAAATCAAAGACTCAGAGCACTTTTCATTCTTTGCAAAGCATTATCTCCAGCTACCTCATGAAATGTACTTAACTCTGACAGAAATATGGACATAGCAGCAGCAGCCACCTTTCTTTTTTAGGACAACAGTTTGCATCACATCAAAATTCCTTCTGGGATGTTTAATGTGCATGTCAGATCCTTCTCTGTGCCTACTCATGGACAAACAAACTGTGGTGCTCATGGGGACACTGATTTGTGTATGAATTAAAGGATGAGGTGTGCAATATTGTGCAAGAGTGACTGGTATTGTTAGGTGACATATTCTAGTTCCATGCTGAGGCAATGCAGCTTCTTTTCCCATTTAGCCTGTAGACATCTCAGGCAGAACCAGTTGTGTCACTGTGCAGTCTCACTAAGGTAGTCTCTGTGCTGGTGCACAGGCGAATGTTTTCTTAGACTCAAATGACTTGGCTGAGGTGCTTCTGCTACCCTCCCAATGCTTCTGGAACCATTGTACTGAATTTCTACTGTGCTAATTTTTTGCAGTATACCCAAAGGCTAACTTGCTTGAATTAACACAGGTCCAGTTTAATAAATGTGTCCAGCTGTCTAATAGGTTTGAGCAAATGAACCTTAAACTACTTGATTTAATTTAGAGTTAGTTTCCAGGTCTTGGTGCTTGAACAAAATTAAGGAGTTGGCAGAATGTTAAAACTCCATGATGGAAGTGAAATCATCCATGATAATGGAATGTTCAGCATAAACACATACAAAAACTGTAATTTTGTAATTTTAAAGGCCACCTTGGTTCCTCTTATCTGCCTTTTCACAGAAACACAACCTGTAACCTCCAGAAAGATTGTTAATATCACTGTAGATTCCTATAAGCCCATTCTCCTTGTCCAGGATATCTAAGTATATGTTACCTAGACCTCCAGGCTGACCTTTGCTGACTTGGTCTGTGAGTCCCATGCGGTCAAACAGATTTTTAATTTTTGTTGCCTATTGGTATTTCAGCTCATGGATGAGAGGGTCAAAGGAAAGTGGCATTCTACAGGGAGGGATATGTGTTTGCCAGGCTGGCCTACACCAGTGGAAATTTTGATGTGTATATGTAAGTGGCATATATGGCCACTGTAGTGAAATGCAGGCAGGTTGGCAGTCTGATGGGATGAAATGTGACACCTTGAAGGTTGTTTAGAGGTTTGACTCTGGAAACAAGTTGGCAGTGTAGTGAAGGAACAATAGCAATGGTACAGTGGCATTATCTGTGTTCTTAGACCTCTGTGTGCTTTTGCTATGACTATTTCCATTTTAATGGTTTAATCTAAACCAAGACATTTGCCTGTAAACCAGCTATCAGATCAATGGCACTGCGGGGGCTAGACCTTTGATTTTCAATACACAAATCTCTTTTCCCAAACATGGTGCACTTTTCCCATCTAGGTGTGTATCAGTGTGGGAGTCTCCTGTGCAAAGAGAAGAGCTGTAGTGCTGTCAAGGACGTTTTTGTTTGAGAAGGGGCAGGTAAAGTCAGCCTTCTCTGCCAAGGCTTTGAGCTGGCTAAATTCAGGTCAGCTTTACACTGGAAACCATTCAGCCACATTCAGACAGTGTTATCAGCAGGTATTATGTCATGCTTTAAGACTTGTTAGCATGGTTTTCCAGCTTATGGTTGGAGCTAGCTTACAGGCTCAAAGCATGGAGAGGACAGTGCTGGGTGTGCTCACTCTGACCTGCACAGAATTGGTCTGAGATAGATGGATTTGTGCTCATAAGAGCAAGGGCTGTCTCTGAATTTGAGCCATAAGGGTAGTTTTAAGAAGCATCTGCATCTTTGGTTTATGTGCAATGCTGTTTTGAGCTGAACCCTGCTGAACCCTGAACCCAGCTGAACAGCTGATAGAGCAACTGTGCTGAGCGTGTGTGTGTGCAGTACTGCATTCTGCAGCTCTCATTCTGCAGTTGCTGACTGTGCTCTGCTGAGGTATTCATAGCATAATGGGTTGTAGTTCAGTGGAAGAGTATTTTAAAAAGCATTTACTGAAGCAAGAGAAACCTTTGCCTATGGGACAGTTCTCATGGGGTGGTTTTTGGGCCACATTTAGCCCCTAGGACATGAAAGCTCAGAGCACCCTTCCTGTATCAGGGAGGAAGGATATCATGGCCTGGTGGATTAATGAGGTGCATTTTGTGATACTGAGTTAATCTTGTCCTGATTTTGATATCACCATCTGTGTTTAATTCTTGCAGCCTCTCATCACCTTGGAGAGCAGCATCTCATACATCTTCACTGTGGATGGGATGAACACTGTCACCGTGCAAGTTGCTGCAGGCAATACCCTCATCCAAGACACTAAGGAGATCGCAGTGCATGGTACCCTCAGCCTTTTACAGTCAGATCTCAGGGTGTATCTAGAGGTGCAAAACAGGCAGTCACTGCTGAACCAAGATGAACTCTGTGAAATCCCTAGTGCGTGGAGGAACTTATGAAGACAAACTGTAAACCAAGTAGCTCAGATGTGTCAAGAATAGAACATATAGAAGTGAATTGTATGTTAGTGAAATTTGTAAGCTCAACACTGTAGTAAAGTGGTTGGTGTCTCCTTTGCCTGTTGGTCTGTCTGTACATCCTGATTAGGAACTTCCAAAAGAAAAAACACTTAAAGCTGTAGCCAGATTGCTTTCCCTATACATCTGAGCTGTGGAAAGGAGTAGTCATAGTGTGTCATTAAGGTGGCCTGAATACAGCTGCTGTTTATACCGTGACTGTATGAATGGCGGTGGTCTGGAGGGGTCTGGAAAATGGGGCAGAAATGACTCTATGGTTGGTGTCTCTGTCCATCTTCCATGCAACAGCTGGAGGTCTGACTGTGTTCACTGGACATTCCTGTGGATATTGTTTGGTGTGTTCTTGCCATATCTGTACATCATGGGCTCCAAAAAGCACCCTTTGGCAGACCACAGAGCTCACTCTGGGGCTTGAAAAAAGCTGAGTGGAAGGGCTCTCTCAGCAGTTTTTGCCAGGACTTTGAGATTTCTCCAGAGACTAATTTCCGCCCTGGGCTAGTCTTCATTTTCCTTATCCAGTTATTGACATCCAGCATATGCGAGTAAGGTTTTCTTTGGATAGCAAGTTTTATTGGAGACCTGGGTTTCAAATAACCCAGGCTGCACTGTGTAGTTGAACTATGTGTGTCTTATTTCAGTAATTAAATATAAATAAATGTTCTGCTGGTGACTGAAAAGCAGTATGCTCTGATTTAGCAACCAGATAAATAGATTTTTATTGATTGCCTGGCTGTGAAATGTAATGGGTTTTTAAAATTTGGTAATATGATTTAGTAATAGCAAACTTACTGTTTGCAAATGTAAGTAACCCTCTATTTGATCATTTTGAGCATTGCAAAATGCTCCAGTGTTTACTTCTGAGAAGCTTGAATCTTTCCACTAGTTTCTGGAGTAAAGCATGTCTAAGAGGGGTCCTTGCAG
>JAVSBS010026670.1:24474-46835 GCA_033124195.1 Coracias cyanogaster | reverse complement strand
TTTTTCTTCTCTCCAGTTGTTTTATTCTGTTCAGTCAGGTTCATCTGGCTGTGCTTAATTTGTAGGGGGTGTGTGTGAGGGGTTTTAGCTCTCCGGTGCTGCCAGCACTGCCCTTCTCTCGACACTGGGTGCTGGGGGGCAGGTGGGGGTCCCCCCAGGCCTGCTAGCACCCCTGCTTTCACCCCCTGCCCCATGGTGGGGGGGTGGGATGGGGGACTCTATGGCACTTCCATCCCCCCCCCCCCCGCCATGGCCACTTCCCTGCCTGCCTGGGGCCTGATCCTGCCCCTCCAGGAGGGTTGAACTCAGCACTTTATATTAGACAAGTCAAATGGCACCAGCGAAGCCCGCTGCCCAGCGAGCACCCATGGGTGCTGCAGCACCCGAGGAGCACAGCCCCTGCGCTGGGCACCCTTGGGTGGGTGCCTGGGGAAAGGGGGGCATGAGAGGCGGCACTGGGGAGGGCTGGGGGACCAGATCCAAGTGCCTTCATGTGATTAAAGCTGTCAAACCATCTTGGAAAGGGGAGTCCTGTGTGTGTGCAGGTGTGGGCATGTGCCACACGCGTGTTGCTAGTGGGTGCGTGCAGGGGAGGGGTGGGCAGAGCCCCTGGGATCTCCTAAAACCCCCCTGGGCATCCTCATGGTCCAGGGCGCCCCCCCCCCAGCTGTCCTGGTGCCTCTATCCTACCCCCTTCCCCCTTTTCCTGGAAAAAGGGCCCTGATGCCACGGAGATGGGCATCTTGCCCCCCCCTAACAAGGGGAGGGCTGAACTTGCCATGTGGGCTGAGCCCCTTGGCTTTGGGAGGGTCCCGAGTGCCCCCTTCCTCAGTTTCCTCCAAATAAGGTGTCAGATCCCCCCTGGACAGACTGCGGGTCACTGGGGGGGCACTTGTGACCCCCTCCCTGGGCAGCCTGCTGCCAACATGCGGGCTGGGGGGAGTCTCAGCTGCATCCCCCACCCCCCGCCATGTGCCCTCATTGGCCCTGTGCCTCCCCTCATTAACGAAGCCTCTGTCCTCCCTGATGGTTGCGCTAATTACTGTGTTCATTAGTGGCCCGGCTGGGGGGCCCGGGGAGGGGGCGAGCCCTCTGGGGCTGGCGTGGGGTCCCCCACCCCTGTGCCACACCGGCGGGCTCAGCCCTGGGACGAAGCCACCGAGCAGAGAGCGGCCACCTGGGCATCACACCCCACCCAAAACTCAACTTCACACCCCTGACGGAGCCTCTGCACCCAGGTAAGGGTCCCACGGGGGACACGGCTGTGGGGGGGGGCAGGGAGTGGGAGCAGGGTGGCATGGTGAGGAGGTCTAGGGGGGCAGGGGAGTGGAGGGCAGCAGCAGAGCCCATCCCCGTGGCATCAGGGCACCCGCTTGTTTGTGGCTGACGCCCCCCTGGTCTGGTTCAGCCCATTGCCGTGGCTTTGGGGATCCTGGGGGGGGTAGGCAGGTAGGGTTTGGGGCTCACCGTAGCCCAGAGCTGGCGCCGGGGTGACAGCCGGTGTGTGGGATGCCCAGGGCGCTCACAGCCGGGGCTGCTGGCTCAGCAGAGCACCGAGATAAGGCTCGGGCAATTCTGCAGGGCTGGGGAAGAGATAAGGGCAGCACAGGGAGCCCGAGGGCCTGCCTGCTGCTGCGAACCACCCCCCTCCCAGCTTTATGTACCCCCTGACCGTCCCCCAAAACCACCTTCGGAGCAGGAAGCAACTGGGCAGGACTCTGGTGTCCTCTGTGCCAATACCAAGGGCATCGTCAGGTACCAGCCCTTGGGGCTGGGGATTTAGGGGCACAGGACAGGGCATGGCCGTGGCACCGCTGGATGCCCTGCCCTGGGACCCCAGCCCCATCCCTTCACTCCCTTCCCATCCTCAAGGCTGGGGCTGCAGAGACCCCCCAGCTCAGGGAGGCAGGGATCGCCTCCATGGCGAGGGTGGCACAGCCTGGGGACAGTCCCATGGGCAGGGAAGTGGTGTGCCAGGTAGTAGGTGGGACACGAGGACATGTCAGGTGGGAAGATGGTGATGCATTGCTGGTGGCTCTGAGCTGGTGGCACCAAAACCCCATCACCAGGGGCGCAGGGCAGTCGGGGGCAGCAGCGCCAGCCTGTCGCTGTTGTTTGGGGAACCTTCTTGAGAGGGTAGCCACCAAAAAGCCCCCATTGCTATGGGCTCAGGGGCAAGCTCCGTGGCTGGGAGGGTTTGGGAACTCTGGGGACCGGGGCGTGGAGGGCAATGGCAGCCCATCCCCATGGTATCAAGACCTCCATGCTTATGGGTGACGCTCCCGCGGCCTAGTTCAGCCCATTTCTGTCACTTTGGGCAACATTTTGGTGGGAGGCAGGTGTCAAAAACTCCACCGCCATGGGGGGAGCAGCCCTGGGAAGGGCAGCAGGTCCCACCCCCCTGGGCACAGCAAGCTCATGCACGGGGGTGCCCAGGGTTGCCCTATGCTGCAATAGCAGCCTGGGGGGCAATCCCCCCATGAGTAACGGGGCTCTTCAAGGTGTCCTGAAGCCTTGGAGGGCTGTGGGGACCTTGACTCCGGGCTGTTCCTGCCCTTATATGGTGAACATAGGCTGGGACAGGAAGGGACAAAGGTCTCCTGGGTGCTGGCACCCGAGCACTTTGCCTAGGTACACTCACCTGTGCCCAGCTCTGCAGGGAAGGTGAGAGGCTGGGGTGGGGGGGGATGGAGGGTGGGTGGCAGTGGGGAGGGGAGGGTGAGCAGCTCATCCCGCAGCCACCACCACCCCTGGCACTGGGGTGGCCTGGGGACAGAGCGTGGGGACCCACTTGTGGTCACCCCTGGATCTGAGGGACGGGATGTGGGTGCTCTCAGGGCAGCGCAGTGGGACCTGGTGGGGTTTTGTGGGGCTGGGGGAGCAGAGACCTCTCCGTCTGTCTCTCCTTGCCAGGGCACACATGCCGGGGCGGGGGCTGCCCAACGCTGGCTGCTTGACCCTCCCCACCCGCTCCACTTGCCAACAAGTCCCACCAGCCTGGCAGGGATGGCTGCGGCCACCTCAGCAGCACCAGGGCTGAGCCTTGGCACCTCTGTGGGGCTGGGCCGTGTCCTCCCTGGGGGGCACAGAGCCAGTGGGAGTGTTGGGGGGGCTGACGTGGGCAGAGTGTGCTTGCACACATGTTGGGGCGGGGGGTTGTGTGTGCAAGGCCACCAGCAGCGATGGCCATGCCATGCCGTGCCGGGACCAGGCCGAGGAGGGCCAGTTCCTGCTGGTGCTGGACAGGAGATGGCCACCACGCAGCGGTGTCACCCAGCTGTGGCTGCTGCGCTGGGGATGTCCTGTGCAGCTCCACCCAGCGCCCGGGTACAGGGCAGGGCACTGGGGCACTCAGGGGATCCCGCTCCTGCCCACCGCGGACCCTGGCATGGAGCCACCACAGCTCCCGTGAGCCGTGGTGCCAGGTCGAGGGTGACAGCAGCCCTGCTTGCGTGCCCGTAGCCCGGGTACCGGGGTGTCCCCTCAGCCCGTGCAGCTCCAGATGGGAGTTTATGGCCTGGCGGGCGGCAGGCTGGGCAGGGCAGCAGATGGCACGGCAGGCTGGCGCTGTCCCAGCTCTTAATGACACCGCCTGCCATTAACGAGGGTGTTGCTGATGCCTCGGCAGGTCTCCTTGCCTGCAGCACCCGTCACCATGGTGGAGCTCAGCACCAAAGTCAGCAGGACGCTCAACAAGACCACGCCGGGCATCCAGATATGGCGAATCGAGGTGGGGATGAGGGCACAGCCTGGGCACCCACCACCCGGGCACTATCGCTGGGCTGTTTGCAAGGGCTGCGGGAGGGAGGCTCCCCACTTTGTGCCAAGGTTTGGGGGGGTCTCAGCGCAGCACCCAGGGTGCTGGGGGCAGCGGGGTGCGCGGGGCTGAGGTGGGGGGTCCCCACTAGGGCTGACATCTCCCTTCCTCCTGCAGCAAATGGAGATGGTGCCAGTGCCCACCAAAAGCTACGGCAACTTCTACGAGGGAGATTGCTACGTCCTGCTGTCGGTAGGGCAGCCTGGGGGTCTGCAGGGGAGGGCTGGGGTGCAGGGAAAGGTGTCCTTGGCCGGCATGGCCTGGGGACATGGAGGCTCTTCTAGTGAGGACTTGGTGTCCTGCAGACAAGGAAGACAGGGAGCAGCTTCAGCTATGACATCCACTATTGGCTCGGCAAGGAGTCAAGCCAGGACGAGCAGGGGGCGGCTGCCATCTACACCACCCAGATGGATGACTACCTGGGCACGGTGGCCGTGCAGCACCGTGAGGTCCAGGGCCACGAGAGCGAGACCTTCCGTGCCTACTTCAAGCAGGGACTCATGTACGTTGGTCGCCACAGGGACCCGCTCCCACAGTGGGTGACGGTGGGGAGGGGTCCTCTGCATGCCCCCCATGAGGCTATCTCCACTGCGGGTGAGGACAACCCCATCCCAGCGGGGTGGGGGAGGTAGGAGGAGGATCTGGAGCTGGTCTTGTTCCATCCGTCACCCATGTGAGTGGGTGGGGGGGGTCCCCCAACACCTCGCTGCGCACAGAAATGGGAGGTGGACCATGCTGGAGTGAGACAGGGGTCCAGGGCTGACACCATGTCTGTCTCTCCCAGCTATAAGAAGGGTGGCGTGGCCTCAGGCATGAAACATGTGGAGACAAACACCTACAAAGTCCAGCGCCTTCTGCACGTGAAGGGCAAGAAGAACGTCATGGCAACAGAGGTGAGTTACGGCATGTAGGTGGTCTCCAGGCACCAGCCTCTATGCAGACACTGATTGGAGTCAGGATCATAGAATCATTGAGGTTGGAAAAGACCTCTAGGGTCACCAAGTCCAGGCTTCATCCCAACATCCCCCTGACTACTAGACCATGTCCCAAAGCGCCACATCTACTCAGTTTTGGAACACCTCCAGGCCTATGGCCCCCCAGACACAGCTACCCTCAAGCTGGGGACAGAATGGGTCATGTCACCTTGCCTCAGGAGCAACTTCACCCCAGGCAGCTCCTCTTGGGGTAGTGAGGAGGAATACGGGCTGGAGGCATCAGCACTGAGCTGGGCCAGGCGGGGGGACCCAGGCATCCTGCTGTTTGACCCCTCCACCCATCCTGTCCTGCTGCAGGTGGAGATGAGCTGGAAGAGCTTCAACCGGGGGGATGTATTCCTGCTGGATCTGGGCCAGCTCATCATTCAGTGGAACGGCCCTGAGAGCAACCGAAACGAGAGGCTGAAGGTATGGCTGAAGGGTCCTGGGGTTCCATCCCCCACCCCGAGGAAGGGGGTGACCTGCCAGTTCCTCCATGATCGGGGCTGATACCTTCACTCCTGGGGTGCAGGCGATGACCCTGGCCAAGGACATCCGGGACCGGGAGCGCGGTGGCCGTGCCAAGGTGGGCGTAGTGGATGGTGAGGATGAGGGTGCCTCACCGGGGCTCATGCAGGTCCTCACACACGTGCTGGGCGAGAAGAGGGACATCAAGGCAGCCACTCCTGATGACAAAGTGGACCAGAAGCTCAATTCTGCCCTCAAGCTCTACCAGTGAGTTGCCGGTGGTGGTGGGTCGCCCACAGAGGCATCTCACAGGGTGTCAGAGGGGCCAGCACCCATCTCAGCTATAATCCACAACTCCCATCCCTGTGGACAGCCACCAAGAGGGGTCAAGGCCACCACAGGGCTGGGGGTAGGTCCTTTGGATGCCATTGGAGCAAGGGGTATCCCTGGTGTCAACAGGGTTGGTACCTGACAGGAAGATGCTCATGAAAGCATGACCTTTAGATAGAGTGGCAATGTGCCTGAGTGGTACCATCACATTTGACACCTCTTTGTCCCTCCTCATGACCATGAGTGAAGCACATGGCAGGGCAAGCTGCAACCCAGGCTGCCACCATGGCAGGATCCCTGGGTTCCACGCCTGTCATGATCTGGGTGGGGAAGGAGATGGGGAGGGGACATCCTCATCCAACCCTGCCACCCCCAGGTGGGACTGGGGATGAGATTTCCCAGCCCCATTTCTAACCCTTCATCTTCACTTTTCTCCTGCCAGTGTCTCCAATGCCAGTGGGAACCTGATCATACAGGAGGTAGCAATTCGACCCCTGTCTCAAGACATGCTGCTGCATGAGGTGTGTCACCCTGGGATTCTTGGGGCAGGACGCAATTTCCTTGGCAGCTTTAACCCTTCAAAAGCCAATTTGGTGGACCCACCAATTGGGCTTTTGAAGGGTTAAAGCTGCCCAAAGTCTTAATTTCTGCTGTTGTCCCCGCCCGCCCTCCAAGGACTGCTACATACTTGACCAAGGAGGTCTCAAGATCTTTGTGTGGAAGGGCAAGAACGCCAACAAGGAGGAGAAGCAGCAGGCGATGAGCAGGGCGCTGGTGGGTGCTGGGTTAGGGGTCAGCTATGGGATAGCCTGGCTACACCCCGGGGTGCTGGGCACCCCATGCCCACGCTCCGGGTCTGAATCCCCCCAGGGCTTCATCAAAGCCAAGAACTACCCGGCCAGCACCAGCGTGGAGACAGAGAATGATGGGTCTGAGTCGAGCGTCTTCAGGCAGCTCTTCCAAAAATGGACTGTCCCCAACCAGACCAGTGGGTTGGGCAAGACCCACACTGTGGGCAAAGTGGGTGAGTGTCCCCTTCCAGTGCTGCAGGACTCCCTGAACTGGGATGGGAGGGTGGTGAGGACCCCCACGGTCAGCGGGATGTGACTCAGCCCTCTGCCCTTCCCTGCAGCCAAGGTGGAGCAGGTGAAGTTTGATGCCACCACGTTACATGCCAAGCCCCAGATGGCCGCACAGCAGAAGATGGTGGATGATGGATCCGGGGAGGTGGAGGTAGGGTGGTTGCAGCAAAATGTGGGACCTGCTCAGGGCTGAACTGGAGGATGCCGTGGGGTCCAGGGGCTGCAGGGCAGGGAGATGCACCAGCCCTGGCAGCAGCACGTCCCCGTCCCTATCCCATCAGGTTTGGCGTGTGGAGAATGGGGAGCTGGTGCCTGTGGAGAAGAGGTGGCTGGGCCATTTCTACGGCGGGGACTGCTATCTGGTGCTCTACACCTATTTCGTGGGGCCCAAGGTGAACCGCATCATCTACCTCTGGCAGGTGAGACCCTCAAGTCACTGACCTGTGGGTGGGGGACAGGGGCACCTCCCCAGACCAGGGGTGCTCTACCCCTATGGATGACCCCATGGGAACTTCGTGAGGGTTCCCTCTTCCTGAGAGGGCAAAGGGGGCCATGCTGGGTGCTGAGCCCCCCCTGCCCTGCCCAGGGCCGCCAAGCCAGCACGGACGAGCTGGCCGCCTCTGCCTACCAAGCTGTCATCCTGGACCAGAAGTACAACAACGAGCCCGTGCAGATCCGCGTCACCATGGGCAAGGAGCCGGCCCACCTGATGGCCATCTTCAAGGGCAAGATGGTGGTGTATGCGGTGAGTGCGGGGCTGTCAGAGGGTGGGCAACGGGCAGGCGTGTGAATCCGCAGCACTGGTGGTGACCTCCTGTCTCCATCCCCCCGCCAGGGTGGCACCTCACGGGCGGGTGGCGAGGAGCCCGCATCCTCCACCCGCCTCTTCCACGTACATGGCACCAATGAGTACAACACGAAGGCCTTCGAGGTGGCCGTCCGCGCCTCCTCCCTCAACTCCAACGATGTCTTTGTGCTCAAGACCCCCAGCTGCTGCTACCTCTGGTATGGGAAGGTGGGTACCGCTGGGCATGAGGATGGTGCTGCCAGCCTCAAACCTCCCCATCTCTTTCTCCTCCTCGGCTGGGTCCCACGATGGAGCAGCTGTGCTTGTCTGGCAGGGCTGCAGCGGGGATGAGCGTGAGATGGGCAAGACGGTGGCCGACATCATCTCCAAGACAGAGAAGCTAGTGGTCGCGGAGGGACAGGAGCCACCTGAGTTCTGGCTGGCCCTGGGGGGCAAGTCTCAGTATGCCAACAGCAAGAGGTACCAGCCCTGTGCCCAGGGGTCCCTTGTCCCTACCCACCCTTGGGACTGGTGACCCATCCTAGCCCCTGAGTGGGGTGAGCCCCATTCCCACCACAGCTGCGTTGCCCCCTGACAGGCTGCAGGAGGAGAACCCCTCTGTGTCCCCCCGACTCTTTGAGTGCTCCAACAAGACAGGCACCTTTGTGGCCACGGAGATTGTAGACTTCACCCAGGATGACCTAGAGGAGGATGATGTTTACCTGCTGGACACCTGGGACCAGGTGAGCTGGGGGGGTATGGAGTGGGGGGACACCTTTGATCCCTCAAGCTGATGTCCCCCAAGGGGGGTGGAGGACATAGAGCAGCCAGAGGTGGTGGGATTGGCAGCTGGAAACTCTCATGTCCCTGGCCCCATGCTGTTTTTTCCAGCGCTCTTGCTCCAGGGACGGCTGAGGATGGAATCCTGGTGCCCCTTCCCATGGACAAATCCCGTGTGCCCCCAACCATGGGCTGGGCACAGCCCCAGAGGGCCCTGTCTCACCCCAGTGGTAGACATGGCCATCTCGTTGCAGGTTTTCTTCTGGATTGGGAAAGGTGCCAACGAGTCAGAGAAGGAGGCGGCGGCAGTGATGGTGCAGGAGTACCTGCGGAGCCACCCCAGCGGGCGCGACCTCGACACCCCCATCATCGTGGTGAAGCAAGGCTATGAGCCCCCCACCTTCACCGGCTGGTTCTTGGCCTGGGACCCTCTCAACTGGGCTGTGAGTCATGGAGGGGGCTGGAAAGATCGGGCTGGGGGGCCCTGTGCCAGCATCTCCAGGGTGAGGGCAGTGGTTTGCCTGCCTCCTGCTCGCTGAGTGCTTCTGTCCGCTTCCCAGGACAAGAAATCCTACGAGACGCTGAGAGCTGAGCTGGGGGACGAGAGCAGCCTCGGACAGCTCACCTCGGTCAGTGGCACAGGGAGCTGGGGGGGCCGGGGGCACAGAAAGCCCCTCCATCCCCCTGGCAGGTGGCAGGAGGAGCCACAAGGACATGTCCTCTGGTGAGGGGACACACGGAGCCAGCCTGGTGCCTCCATCCCCAGGGTGGTCCCTGATGTGACCTCGTTCCCCCCCATCCAGGTGCTCACATCCACACAAGAGGTCTTTACTGCTACCACCACCCTCCTCCCCGACAAGCTGGAGACCTTCCCCGTGGACGTACTCATGAACACCTCAGCTGAAGACCTGCCACGGGGAGTGGATCCCAGCAGGAAGGAGGTGAGATGAGGCCGGGGGAGCTGCTGGGGGGACCTGGGAGATGCCCCCCTTGCTTTAGCTCAGCCTCTGCTCTCTTCCCCCAGCACCACCTCTCCGACCAGGACTTCCAGGCTGTCTTTGGAATGAACCGCTCTGCCTTCAGCAACCTGCCCTTGTGGAAACAACAGAAACTCAAGAAGGACAAAGGACTCTTCTAGGGCAGGAGCTTGTGCCCAGGGATACCCCAAGCTCATTATTTTTATTAAATAAAATGTATTTGGAGAGTGGGGCTGTGTCTTCCCCCCTGGGCTCAGCTCAGGTGTGGGGCTCATTTAGCAAAGGGATGGTGCACAGAGGGACAGGGTCTTGACTGGGCACCGGGGCCACACAGAGGCCCCTCAGCTCCTTCTCCTCCCTCTCCTTCACCCCCACAACACTCAGGGGTGATGCACAAGCTGCCCACCCCCCGGGCACCTCTGAGGAACCAGGGCTCCCCCATCCCACCAAGGCAACTGCAGCTTGGGGCTAAAGGTCTGGTACAGAGCTGGAGCCACTCCCTCTGTTATCTCCTGAACCTCAGTAAACACCTCCAGGACCAAAGGAAAAAACAAGGCCCGGGCTGAGGGGATGGCCCGTGTGTGGGGACAGCACCTGCTGGGGACAGACACCAGAGAGGGCTTGTCCTTGCCCCGGGAGGGGATGAGGGCATCTTCCTCTTGCTAGGGATGCATTGAGGACCCAGAGAGGAGCTGGGGGTTTCCCCACAGGGTGATGTTTCTGGTGGGGGTGGCCCGTGATTTGCATGTGCTGGGAGGTGCTGAACACAGGCGCAATGTTCCTGGGCAACGGAGCAAAGTCCCCACGGCACAGGCAGGGCAAAGGTGTGGCTGCCCACCATCTGCAGCATCAACAGGCAGCAGCCCAGAAAGAAGATCCCAAACCAAGGTAGGGTTAATAAAGAGGGTTTAATTTCACCAGAAAAAAAAAAAAAAAAAAAAAAAAAATCTATCTATACATCATTTAAAAAGGGGCAGGGGGAACCCAAGAGCAAAAACCGGTAAAGAGTAGAGAGGAACAGGTCTGCTAAAACACAGAGAAAAGTGCTGCTCCACATCAACAGTGTAAAGAACCAGAAAGTTGGGGTGCAGGCAGACACCAGCAGTGGTCAAGCAGCAGGCAAGGCTGGGGTCTGGCAGTGGAGCTCCAGGACAGCGGCTGCCGGAGCAAGAGGAACAGCAAGATCCTTGAGTTCATACGCTGAATCACACTTGGACTGAACTCGGCTGATTCAGGAGCGGGTAAATGTTTAACCACCACTCTGTCCACCTGAGGAAGAGCTTGAACATGTTGAGGGACAGCAGCTGAACTTCTCCACCTACCTACACCCCGGAATAGGTATCCCACCTGACCTCGCTGCTGTAACAGCGTGAGAGGTGGGCATGTCCTGCCTGGTGGGCAGCACAGCCCTCGGAGTACACGCTCATATTCCTCCCTCCCCGCTGCTCTTGGACAAGGAGGAAGCTGCCTTCTGCAAGAAAGGGGCTCCACAGATGCTCCAGCCAGGGTGAAGGTGCAACGGAGCTGTCGTACACCAAATGAAAAAAAGCTTAAATTAATTAATGCACGTCTGCAAGTTCTTAACAGCTGGAATAATAAGCGAGGAACTTCTCATAAAACAAGGAACGCTGGTTTCGAGCATCAGCTTCCACACCTCGATCCCAACAAAAACTGGTTTGAAACGAACGTTATTGCATCGAAAAAAAACAGGCAACGTTTGCTTTTATTATAAGTTAACTGGAGCGCAGCGCCTTGCGAAAACAACTTTGCCACCCAAAAAAGCAGAGCTGACGTCTGACACTACAGGAACACCGGTTATTTACAGCGCTAGTGAGGGATGCGCCTGGGGAAAACCGAGCTGCCCTCCCGTCATGGCATTCGCAGGGGTGATCAGTTCAAAGGACAACTCCCCACGTCACCGCCTCTTCCCATCGCCCAGAATTTCACCAAAATTCGTCTCAACAATAGAAAAGTATAACGCTTTGTAATAAATTAACATATAAGCCCGCCCGGGCTGCATCTTAGGAGATAAACGCTCTGTCGTCTTCCAACCAAACATTCGCTCCTAGCTTGGCAACCAGAAAGATCTCACCCTGACCAGGTCCACCAGGCTCACTGGACACGTGGACTGGAAGGTCAGTCAGTCTTTTCATCACGCTGGGGTCCCCAGAGCGCTCGGCCTGGGGAGGACCATCGCTGGCTGTCGCTCCTGCTGTGCACAGGGGTGAGAAGAGGCCGCTGAGGTAGCACCCGCTGCCAGCCCACCACGGTAGACTTGAGTGTGGAAGAGCCCATCAAGATGTGCCTGCTGTCTCCTAAATCGATGGGTTTATCTGCTTGGCTTCAGTTGATTTATTCCTGAGAAACTCCTAATGATAGTTTAAAAAAAAAAATCCAGAAACTACCTCGACAGCAAAAAAGGTGGTTTGCTTTGTTTAGTTTAATTTTTTTTTTTTTTTTTTTTAAAAAAAAGAAGTCTTTCACCTCTTGAACTCAAGCCACAAAAATCAGAACCAGAGGCCAAAACGAGAGCAACGACACCACTTAACAGCAAGAATTTCTCTGAAATGAGTAACGCCAGTAAAAGAAAACATCTGCCCCTGCTAAGGAAGTAGGAAGGTGCTGAAAAAATGGAGTCCCTGGGCTTTCCCCCCTGCTGAAACGAGCTTATAAAAAGAGCATCATGCCTCTAAACCCAATAAAACACAACACTTCTTCCTAACTGTGCCCTGTTGATGCTGAACACGGGCTTTCTGAAAGCTTCCCACCTGCTTTAGGATCACCGTTGGAGTGCTCCGCGCTCCTCGGAAAGGAGAACAGAGGCAGAGCTGCAGTAAAAACCATCTTCCCCTGGGATGTGAGAAGACCAAGGCAAGAGCGTGGTTCAACCAAAGAGCAATTCAACCGCCAAACGCTACCCTGCAGACCCTTCTCCCACCTTCGAAAGAAAATGCAACCAAATAATAAAAAGAAATCACATATATAATCTCACGTCTAAAGGAGGATGACAGTAAATGGTGTAAAAAAAAAACAAAACAACAAACCAAAACCAAACCACAAAACAAACCCAATAGAGCTGCCACCAGGTACGTGATACATTCCACAGCACCGACAGTTTGTTTCCTGGGACCACAGGGAAAGCGGGGAGCGCTTACAGAACGCATCAGCTTGAGTGATTCCAGAACGCCTGCGAGGTGACTGGCAAGAGCATACGCCGTGATCTGGGTTTCCAGTGAATATTACTAACACAACACATGCCAGGTTACAGGATCTATTGCTTAAATTGCTCTTGGAGGGGAGAAAAGAGAAAAAAAAAAGCTAGGTGATATGTAAATCTTTGCCACTCACGTCTCACCGGTGAATGGGCTTTTAAAGTCGAGTCTCTTTTTGCACTATTTTTTTTTTTCTTTTCCTTTTTAAATCAGTTTATGAGCAGCTGTAAGTCTTGTGGCTTGATGCAACTCTTTAAGGCTCCATGCTGACAAAATTGAGGAACGATAAAAACGTCACCACAGGAGGGTCGCTCTGGGTTGTCAAGCTTGAAACGTGTGGTTCAGGCCCAGGACTTGCACAGATGGTTCTACAAACCGAGCGTCCTGTAGTTCTACCTTTTGTCTCTTGTTTTGGCCCTGAGCTGTTTGTTACTCCTGCGCGTCTGGCGCAAGTTCAGAACCGTCCTCGTTCCTCAGGAGGAACGAGGTGTTTTACTCTTCACAGAGGCTGACGAACCGATCTTCCGACTTCCATGCTCGGCGGCTGTGCATTTTTTTCTGTTTCTAGTAACTCATCGAAGATATCCCTAAGACAGAGGGAAAGACCAACAGTGAAACTTAGGTACAACAACAAGCTGCTCCACAGGACAGCCCCAAGGGAATCAGCAACTGGATTTAACCCACAAACTCCAGCACTGCAGATCCTGGCACACAATGGTGTCTTATCTGGCATCTCTAAGCTTGAATCCCACAGCACTTTTAAAATTTTTTTTCATTTATTACAATGAGTAAGGTCAGTGGTAAGCCTCAGAGAACAGTAACAATAGTGAAAGCAAGTTCTGGCTGGTCTAAGGACCAGAAGCAACATGAGACGCGGTCTGTAGATAAAGTAGTATTTATTAGAGCAACCAATAAAGACAGAAGAAAGGAACAGACGGAGGCACAAACCCCCTTTTTCACTTCTGTGTGCCTGAGAAGGTCTCGCTCCTACCTACAAACCTCACCTTGCCCGTGTCCTGAGATGACCACGGCTGCACCAACACGACCGTGAGGAGCAGGGATAAGGGCATTTACAAGTACCACAGCACTTAAGGAAAAAAGCCAAGCTCCTTTACGATTCCTGGTGCAATGAAAGCACAGCTCAGACGCTGAATCCCCTTCTTAAAAGATTATTTAATGCATCTTGTTAAAACCCTACGTATTAGTGACATACAATTCCATGCATCTGAACCCAGAGCGCTTCCACTTTGTCATTCGTGTATATAATTCTCACTTACGATTTCTTCCGACAAACACACGGAGATACTTTTCAAAGAGGGCTGGAGGAAGAAGAGAAGCCCACTGCCTCACCAACAGCAGGTAATTACCAGCACCAAAATTCCCCAAGACACCTACTTGTGCATGTAGAAGAAGATATAACCGCTTCGGTCTCTGTCACACTGAACGGTGGCCTCTAGAGTTCTAGACACTTCCAGGTCGTTGTAGGTAAACCAGGACTGCTTCTTGATATCATAGACATCGCTGATGTAATGACCTTAAAAACAGAGAACGCACCTTTCTTTTCATGCTGCAGTTCAACCAGTAAGCTGGTTAGCTGGATACCCTGGTCCAGCGACCTATGTCAGATTTAAGTGCTAGTAAGACCCTTAAGATCCTGGTCCTTCCATCCTTCGTGGTCAATGAAGGATGCACAAGCAATTCCACGGATCCTATCAGCAGTATGTTGTCCATGTGCCACAGGGTGAGGCACCATGACTTCCTCAACTTGCTGCTCCACCAGCAAGCCAGGACGGAAGACTCGCTTTACTGCCTGAATTCTTCTCTACAAGTAAGTTTGATGGGGTAATTTCTGTACTACGTATTATTTAAGCTAGATAAGAGACAAAGAATAAAATACGGTCTCTTTTACCTGAAGATGATGTGCTTCCAATATGGCTGACGATGCTGATGAGGCGATAGGAGTGAGGAAGCTCTCCTGTCTGGAAGAAAAAAAGTTCAACTGAAGCTTTTAGGCGTTCACTTCTGTCCCACATAGCTTATATACAAGGTGATTTACACCTGAGGTACCAGCTTTGGCTGCTGCCTTCAAAGCTCCAACCCAATCAAGGATTATAGAAACAGACGCCCTGGTCCAGGACCAAAAAAAGGAGCCTTTCCAGAAGCTTCCAGAGAAAGCCTCCCATCTTACTTCATCTTTCAGCAAGCCAAACAGCATGCCAAGGAGCCCCTCTGACCTCAGAGCAGATGCTGACACGAGCTCTACGCCGTGTAGTTTTCTAAACAACCATTTCCTGAGCAACTTCCACTGATGTCAGAGTGAACCCACCAAATAAACACAGAAAAGCAAAATGGGAACACCACGTTTGCTTCTGAAATATCAAAGAAATACCCTGGATACTGGTACCCAGACCTCACAGCTCGTACTGGATGTGTCGCCCAGATTCTCTTGCCTTGCACCTGCAATCTCAGCAGACAACGTCCTCTCTGCACGCAGGAAACATGCTTGGTCTATCCACTGACAATAAAACTAGCAATGGTAACTGGCTTGGAACAATCTTTTAATCCTCTCTGACCAGGAAATGTTACGGATACGATTCACTGACAATACTCTCTTAAAACTCTTGGTTTCAGGGGAAGGAAAATGGTAAAGAATTATAAGAAAATAAAAACTGCTCAAAGCAACTCCAATTATTTGACCTTTTCCACTCTTAAAGATAAAAGTTGTCTATCTTTTCACTTCTGAACATAAAAGACCTTCCTAGACTCTACATGTGCTCTGTAAAACTACCTCCAACACTAAACTGATGGGAAAGAAGGGCTGTATTTCTCAGCTGGCTTTTGAAATCATGGATCGCACCTCAGCATTTCTTTTCAGCTCTTCTGCTTCAGCTTCTGAATACTCCATGTCAAGAACATCCTCATTCCCAGAGTCTTCGTCAGAACCAACGCGGTCCAGGAGAGAGCTGTTAAACTCTAGAATAGCACAGAAACAACAATTCAACAGGAATTCACAACAGGCTGAGGTGCGTCAACCTACATAAACAAGCACAAGAAAATGCTAACGCTTGAAGCTTCCTTTCCAAGGAAAGCAAGGGATAACTGGAATTTCCAAATAAAAACTCTCTCTCCCTTCTGCAACTTGTCAGAGTACCAGTTAAGAAAAGCATCCTGGACTACAGAATTAATTTTAGCATCGTCTCCCATACTTTTACAGAAGAGGGGCTATAGCAATGATAAAAGAACATTTAAACACCCAATTCACTCCAAAATTGGTGGTTTGCAGCCAGCACCGGCACTAAAACAAGCAGCCAGTGAAGTCTGGTCAGTGAACTCTCAAGTTTCCATAGTGAGAAGCTACGAATTACAGTTTTAGCTATAAATTGCATTAACAAAGTGCATTTTTCAATTAAAACTGGCATCCAAACGCCACTGCTGGCAGCAGGCATCTTTTCATTGTTTTCAATGGTAAGAAGCCTGCTCACCACAGGAACTTCCAGTTTGCTTGGCTGAGCAAAACGCAGGCAGCTTTCTGTGGAGAGCCGGAAGGCACCGCTGCTCCCCGTACACGCTGTTCCAGACTTCCCGGGATTCTGCAACTGCCCGACTAATTCAAGATTTTGCACAGTACTCATTAAAAGTAGCCATGCTTTCACCAGCTAAATTAAAGCTATGGAGTCCTGGGTGGATGAGAAGTTGAGCTTAACGCTGCTCAGGACACATTTTTCTTTTAAGAGACAATCACGCTGCTTATGATGGAGATGTTCTGCCAAAGAGCTTCTCACAGCTCGCCCCGTTAAGTCACCAGACGCTGGATTAGTATAATCTTCTCGGGAAGTTTATTAATCCCTTTAACTGAGAATATTTCACTGCTGGTTTCCACACTCACTTGGGCTGTTGCAAGACGACAGCCAAGAAACGCAGCCACTTGGGTAGGTCTCCGCATGAAGCACTTGCCACAGGTCTTGCTAAAGGCCACTTTAACAGTCCCTGGGTGACTAGTGGTTCTTTGACTGCAGCACCACTGGGAACCTTCCTAAGATCAATCCTAGCAGCTGGAATATTCTTTTAGCATCTCCTGGAACGGCTGCTGGCTGATGCCTTACAAATGAGACAGCAGCAAGTTGAGAAGCTCAAGGCAACGCCCCCGTTGAAGTCAAGCGACTGCAAATCAGGAGGAGGATGGATTTCGAGCCTTGAATTCTTCCTGGACACGAATCAAGGAAAGCTGGAGAGGGACTGAGTCTGGCAGAGCTCATCAGGGGACAGGACTCGGGCTGAGGGATGCTCAAGTAGCATTGAACTTACTTTACTTCAGAAACAGACACAGGTTCATCCAGTAATAACCGAGGGCCTTTAAAGGTGCCTGAGCAACTGCAGGTATTTTAACAGAGTACTTCATTACCCCTCTCTCTGGAGCAGGATTTTTCTCTTGGTTATGCTCTGCTCTGCCAGATTTTATGAACTCACTTGCACGCCAGCCTCACAGTGCCTGGGGCTCACCACACTGTCTGGATTTGGAGAAGACAGAGAGTGTATTTCGGGTTTCTTTTTTCACCCCCAACAGCTATACCTTGCAGGGAGGGCTGTCTCCCTCCCATCCCGTAGCAGATGGAGCATTTACTCCCTTTCCTGGGCAAGGCCAGAGCGTTCGTTTATTGGCATTAAAATATCAATGCAAGTGAAAAATAACCCTTACGCTCTGACTAGAGCCATTAGCGGGTTGGTTTTTGCTGGGAATGCAAAATTTCAAGGTCTGTTTTGCTCTCTCTAGACTTAATATAAAATATATATTCTATACTACATATATCTAATTAAAATACAAAGAGACTGAAATAAGTTATTTTTTCTATTAAGTTTTTCCTGGCAGTTGCTTTCGGAATCAAGAGCTAAAAAAGCTGAGCGACGCCAAACATGACAAAGCACCCATGAAATCCCATCTGTCTCACAGACTCTCGGGAGCTGCACTCAGCCATACAGATCTATTTTCCCTCAAAAGCAACGTCCTGGACGAAGTTAAATAAGTTTCACCTTGCAGACTTAATTCCGTGGCTCGTTTAAGGTCATCATCTTCTTTCTGCTCTCGTGCCTCCTAATGGGAAGAGAACAAAACTTAGCTCACCGAGACACTCCACTGTTTAAAATTCTTGTAGCGCTCTTTTTTCCATTGAAACTCCGCTGCTCTGGTTTCTACAACAAACCTGACATTGTAAATTAAAGGTTCTGTGTGTAGGAATGTTTGCAACCAACGAGAGTCCAATGTTCCCGTGCAACAGAACCTGGGACAAACCTTCATTAAGGCTCGTCAAAGCTCCTGAAGTTTGGTATGCAGCAGAGCTAGTCTCTAGTAGCACCAAATGCTTTCTCTAGATCATTAATTTGAAAAGCATCTGAATGAATTTGCAACCCCTGGCTAAGGAAAGCTGTCACTTGCACACAAAGCTCCTCACACTTCGGCAAAATTCAGACTTCTGCTCAAAGCCGGCTGAGGACGGAGTTGTTAAAATCCTGACAGATTTCATTATTTTTTCAGCCATTTGAAAGTAGAGCCAGTGCTTCTATCTAACAGGTGTAATTCACAAAGGCAGGATGCAAATAAAGACGCTACTAAATAAGCGGGTATTAAGAATATTACCATGAACAAGCAGCAAAGAAACCCCAAGTCAACAAACGCTTCTAATCTTAGGGTAAGATCATGCCCTGTTCCTCCCACCACTCTTGAAAGCTCAGAGCTACAGCAAGCCAGCCAATAATATTTAACGAGCTGGCTTAATTCAGGGTTTGAATGCTTCCAGTGCACCTGAACGCAAGAACCCTAAATATGTATTTCAACTCAACCACAGCTACTACATTTCTGTGCCTGAATCCTTAGAATAGCAGATTTTTCGCTTCAGAACTGTATCAGAACACCACTCAAAGGGTAGTTTTATATTATTAGCATGAGGCCTTTTATCTCCCTATTTCTAAAGCATTGGGGGATCTTTGTTACACTACTCGGCACTGCTGAATCAAAGCTACATCTGGTGTGGAACTTACCAACCAGCACCTCCTAATGAGTAATGGGAGGGAAAAATGCAAGAGGCACGGAACCATCAGATCTCATAAGGAAAACCAAGGCAGCTTTGGTATTAATAGAGAGCAGACACGGGCACCTTGTTAAAGAAAGACCTGGCTTCACTCTCAGCTGCTCGGTTAAACTCGTGGAAATCAGTTACAAGTCTTGAAACTCAAGTGGAATACAGACGGTTAGCACGCAACCTGAGATCCCGATTCTTTCCAAGTCTAATTTGAAGGATTTAGTTTAGCTTAAATGATGCGGAATCCTTTTTCCAATTTACTAACAGGAGAGGATCACATAAATGCTCAGTTCCTGTTCTTCTTACTAACAGGAAAGGATCACATAAATGCTCAGTTCCTGCTCTTCACTAAGCATTGCCTACTTGCTAATCCCAGAAACAAGGCACTGGGACAGACAGATCTTTAACCTGACCTGGCACGGCCGTTCTTAGTCCCTGCTTTGAAACCTGCCTCTTTGAGTCTTGACGTGACATGCAGCAAGAAGCAACTGCCAGGGAAGCTAAAGGTCAGCTTGGTTTAAGAGTTTAGTTCACTTTATCATCCTTTTTCTATGTTATAGGCAGTGTATAAACACGCACCAAAGGCTTTCAGAAATCTGCAGGTCTGTGATGTGATCCATGACTTCCAACACACACACAAAGTGTGCCCAGATGTATCCAGTGCCATCGCTCTACTGACACCAGAGCCAGAAGAAACCCAAACCTTTTTTCATCTGGTTCTCTGAAAAAAGCAGCGGAATCCCTCTGCAGCTGCCCAACACAAGCTTCACCTTTAGTCATCACATTTCCAGCGTTGGGGAAGGTAACTCAAGGAAGCAAACTTTATTTCTTACTTGCTCTTGAAGGCTTTGAGCCAGTGCCTGCTGAAGTTCTTGCTCTTCTCTCTCTCTCTCCATATCGTACTGCTGCAGCCAGTCGACCTCCCCCTGGGAGCCTTCCGGAGTTTTGTTTTCCTTATTCTCATCAAAATCTTTCGTTATCTCAGTGAAATTGGCAGGACCTGAGGAAACAAAGTACAGTTACGCTTTCCTGGGTCTCTGCTTGTTAGCAGCTAAATCCTCTCCAAATCCCCCCAATCCTTGCAGCACAGTGACATCTATTGACAGGGAGAGCTCTCCAGCCACTAAAACCCCCACGAGTCCAACAGAAAGAAGCTCTGAAGCACAGTCTTATACTTATTTAACAGGTGTTAGACAAACCATTTGGTTAATCTCTGAACCTGTTCCCTTCTCAGCCTTTTCTGCTCATTCGGAAACAGCGACTTTACAGTAAGATGTCACACACCACGAGGTTTTTGCAGCCATGAGCCAACACTTCATTTTCCCTAGAAGGAGCCATGGATTAGAAGAGTTTGCATTGCATATTACACCTCGGAGTACTACCGACGAAGCCACATCATACGTAAGACGGAGGGGAACACAAACCTCAAGCGCTGTTTCAAGCTGTCAACTTTTTGCTTGGGGTAAAAGCCGCAATCTTGTGAACACTACCCACAGCTTTCAAAGCGCTAGGAGATTCTAACTTCTCAGTTCACCTTTCAAATGAACGCTAAGGCAGAAGCATTCTGTCACACTTCTGGAACGAACATTCCTTTAACCACAGCACACATCTCTGTAGGGGCAGGACACTGATTTCCTTGCAGCCGAGGAGGAATCAGGACCCGCTACCGCCCAGCAACATGTGAAACTTTGGAGTTTTGCCCTTTACAGCCTCCAACATCTGCTCATTAGTTATTAGCCAGGATTACACAAGGCAGTCTCGGTATCTGTGACCTCTTAAACATCAGACCACCAGTCCTATAATCCATCAGTCTAATCCTCTTAAGGTGGAAAACAAAACAGAATTTATTACATGACCTTTGAAAACTTCCAGTGTAGGAAGAAATATTTGCTCAACGCACACAACTGTTGTTTGAAGGATCATGTAGCAGAAGAGACAGGTTCTGTCATATCTAAATTAGATTGTCATATCTAAATTGAAAGCACCACAAATTATTCGGTGCTTACTAAATAAATAATTAAATATATTACTAGCGGTAACAAGAACGGGACCAAGCTGAACTCGTTATGTTTAGAATAATCTTGTCTGGTACAGCAAAGTGTCCCTAGGTTTCCTTTAAACAGAACACAGGATTGTGAACTCATGGGGTGGTACTTTCAGCTGTCAGAACCAGTAACTCAACACACCCGCAGATCTCCTCTGAATGCCAAACCGCACGCTTTGAGTAGTTACTTGTGGCTCTCCATCAAACAAATACAGAAAGCTGCCTGCAACGCTGAGTGTTTAACTGCGTTCTTCATCAGGAAATACAGAAACTTTTATTAAACACATACTTTTGGCTTAAGAGTCACGAAAGAGCCTTCGAATAATTACGTTACGCTTGCCAAAGAAAAACGGGAGAGAGATACATCTACGTGGCCATGCTCACAACTCTTTCACGCAGCCACAAGCAAGATCGGTGTATATAAAGTAGGGCACAAACACGGCTAACCACACACTTGGCTTTCCTACACGCTGCCTTCCAACATGAAAGCTCTCAAGACTCGTCATAGAATCACAGAATCATTTCGGTTGGAAAAGATCTCTAGGATCACCAGGTCCAACCTTCATCCATTGAATCAGGTGTGATTTTTGGTAATGAGTGGGGCTTTTCGCTGTTAATTTAACCTCCTGCCTCTTAGAGGAAAAGGAGAGCATTTTGTTGGCCCGTTTTTCCAAGCTAGTGGAATTAGAAGTTTGACTGAAAGCATGAGGCACACAGCAAATGATCAAAAAAATCTCCTTCAACCAACTAAAGGAAGATGCTCGACGTCCCCACACGGAGATCAAATGGTAGCTTCTTGTAGCTCCCTGTGTTTCTGGGTCAGAGGCCATAATTCACACGCCGAGTCTCTTATGCTCAAGGGTCTATTCTCACATTAAAAAGTATTAGAAAAAAATTACACAGACAGAGCTAAATTCACACCCCACTAGTGACAAAACTGCATTTATAGAAGCATTCGAGCCTCGGGCGTGCCAGACATCACTCCTGCACACCAGCGACGTGAACACTGCTGCCATTCTGCCCAGGCTGCTACAGCTACAGAAATGAAAACACTATTCTGGTTATGGCAGATTTAAGTTCCAGACACCACCAAATCTTAGTCAATTGAATTTTTTTGGTACGGGAACCAGCAGAAGCATGTGTTAACCGGGAGAGAAAAGAAATGTAAAAGCCTGAAGATGACCTCACTTATCTGGGAGATGACACAGACAAGAAAATACATTTTCACAGTTCGATGAATTAAATGCTTTATAGGCAGGGAAACTCTAAGAAAACTGAGGAAATCGGGGAGTTTTAGCAGTGCACTCGCATCCAGATTCTGCCACCTGCTGCTACCAGTAACCCGCTTCAGCTCGCTACAGTCCAGTGAAGAAGGTTGCTGAGCCTTACCTGAGTCTAATGCTGCTTTGGGTTTCTCCATCTCCATAGATTCCAGGCTTTCCGGCAATTCCTGAATTTCATCGTCTCCAAAACCAGTGTCTGGGCTGCTTGTGGGCTTATCTTCATCATGGCTCAGAGACAGAGAAGCTTCCCTTTTGCTAATCTCCAAGACAGCTGCTAGCAGCTCATCTTCACTCATCCCATCAAAACTAGCATTATTCAGCTCAGATTTATCACCCTCCATTTTACTTCTTTTGGAACCCTGGAGATGAACGGAGTTATGATTATTCTGCTTGAATAAACATGTTTATAACATCAGCTTTACATTTCGATGGAGATTCTTAAGATTTTATTAACCCAGGGAGTGGGAGCTTGGCTCTGTCAGCAGATTGTTATGTGCGACTCAGTGGAGAGACAACCTTTGTAGCTACAGTCA
>JAVSBS010026670.1:12892-24423 GCA_033124195.1 Coracias cyanogaster | reverse complement strand
GTTTTTACAGGCCCCGTGGATGAAGATACACAGCGTAACTCTTCCCTTCTCCTTCCTTGCCTTCAACACGGACGTTCCACCTTTAGGTTCTGATGAACAACCCTCAAGCCTCTGGCAAGTCAGTGCTGAGGCACAAGCAGCAAAACTGAGTTTGTTAAAGGCTGAGAGTGACTGAACTCAAACACAGGGATGGAAGAATAGGAACTGAAATCAGGCTGGTACAAAGAGCAATAAAAACTAGGTTTGGTGCTGCAGACTCGCCATATGAAATCTTGGAGGGGGGCAGGACTCTGCAAGCCAAGAAAGAAAACGGTTAACCAGGGAAAGGGAGGGATTATTCTTTCCCAAGGAGAACATAATGACTTTAAGTTGGAAGAAAGGAAAAGCGCTTTCGTCTTAATCTGAATTTTTCTCTTCTTCAGTTATTTTCCTGACACTCATCAACTCCTACACCGCACTGATTTGCAACCAGCATCGTCATTTCAATCATTTTGGTATTAACTGGTAATGAAGAGGTTAACCTCCATATATACATATTTACACAGTTACACTACTTACCATATGCTTAGATTTTTTTTTTTCCCCCCTACGCTATGTTAAAACCAGAGAAAAGTAGTTTCTAGCAGAAGCTACTTATCCAGGTATTACTCCAAACTGCATTTGGATGGATCTCAGGACTTTGTTAAAATGAACAAACGTTTATTTTTTACCACTTTTTTGTTTTTACTTAAATACAGCAAGCTTTCAACAAGCAAGACTAGTTTTATATAGCAAACATTTAGTATTAAAACTGGCTTATCAAACCAGATTAGCAAATGAATTAGCCAGCTAAATTGCTTGCTCTAGACATCATGCCCTCGGAGAATTAGAGCTGGCAAATGTAAATGTCTCTTCTCTATCTATTCAGGCACTGAATAAGGAAAGCAGAGTACCTGCTTTTTAAAGCTTTCTGATCTCCCTCTCTGCACCTGTAGGCTACTAACGTAAAAAATTGGTTGAGCTCTTCAGCAAACCTCAGTTCCAGGCACTTTGCCAACAACTACCACTAATTCAGCGGCTGGACTTTAAAGACTTGGCAGCATCTGCGCGTTATTTGAATACAACGTTTCTACGAGGCATTATTTGCATAGATTTAAAGTAGCTTAGGCTCTAAGACAGGCTGCTCTGAACAAGCATTTTTAAGAAGTACTTCATCTGCAGAGGCAGACATCACTGGAGCTGCAGTTCTTCAGCTGGATAACTGCTCTTTGCCCCTACACCCCAGTGCCACGTACACCCAATGTTCTCCACAGGACACAGCTGGTTTGCAAGCAGTGATTTACCAGCCTACGAAGCGACTGCCAAGCCCTAATGCAACCCCCTCCACCGCTGCTACGAGGAGAACATCAAGAGACATGGTGCAGCAGCAGTAATCCCCCTTCCAAGGACCAGCACCAGGTCCAAGTCCTCGCAGGACAGCACTGAGAAGGACAGAAGAGCTGGTTAATGATCATAAATGGTTGGTCAGGCTTGTGGTTGAGGAACGGCCAATGTGCACGGTCACAAAGAATGAAGTCACTTACGTGGAATCATCGCCACCACCGCCTCTTTCCCACAACAGGCTGGAAAGCCTGTAATTAATTTGCTATTCAAATTAATAGGCTTTATTCCCACAATTTCTGCACTCACAGGGCTTGCGTGATAGAGACTACTTACGCTTCCTCACAAACACAACTCGTGGAAGAATCATTTAGGACAGTTTTTCTATACATTAAGAGGGACTTCAAAGACAAGATAGTTTCCTTCCCCCACCCACAGCCAGCTGCAGATGTGCCATGCAGGACAGCTGTTGCCTACCATATTCCCAAGACCTTCCAAGGGTTTTCTGCCTTCTCCCAAAGCAATCCATTCCAACCCTACACATCCTGAGCATCGGGAAGTTTTCCCTAAATATTTTATCTACAAATTATGGTCTGTAATTTAGTCTAGTCCTTCTTGCTCTGTCCATCACGGGCACAGAAAACAGCTCATGTGTTTCTACTAATTTCTTTCCCTTCCTTGAAGACACAAGCCCCACTTAGGTCTCTCCTTAAACTAAGGACCCAAGTTCTCTTGCCTGCTCTTTCCCCCAAAATCTTCCTTTCTAGACCTCTTATCATCCATGTTCTTCTCCTCTGGCCCTTGTCCAACAAACCTATAACTCTTTTCAGTCTGGAGCCCGAAGCTGGATACAGAACTCCAGCTACAGCTCAGTGCTGAGGACAAAAGGAGGGTTACTTCACACAACCCACAGGCTATGCCTCTGTCTATACACTTTTGTTGTGAATCAGCTTGACCTTGTGACCAACTGTCACCTTTCACGCCCTTTCTGAAGGCACATCGCCTTCCCCACCTGCATTTACAGTCAATTAGTCCTCTGAAGATGAGCACCTTTAGCCTGTGCCTACGCAACACCCTCTCCTATTGCCATGCAGTTTCTGAGATTCCTCAAGATCATGCTTAACTGTAGTTCTGAGCTTCATCATCGTGGCAGCCCTTCCCAGCTCTGGGTCTTCTGAAAATTAAATTCTCATTATTCATCATGTCTTAAATAGTGAGTGGATCAGGATCCTCCCTTGGTTTGATGTTCCCATCGGATCAGGAACTGTAGGGATCTTCCTCTTGTTGCCTATTGCTATTCAGCCAGCTTTACGCCTGGCCTTTAATGCCATAATCAAGACCACAAGTCTCTGCTTGATTAAAATAACCCCACAAACATTGTCAAAAACTTCAGAGAAGCAGACTTGTCCTAAGCACTAAGCCTGTAACACTCTTAATGGAAGAAAGTGGTACTGCAAGATAATCCTCTAATCCTTCATGTTTTCCCTTCTGGGTCATCATTCCTTCTCACACAACTCATCTACCTGCCGATATACTGCCCTGACAGAGGCAAAAAATACCCCGGCAACATTAATACTACTCACAACGAAGAGCTCAAAGGCAATTTGAAGTTAATTGCGCCTTTACACCAATGAACTTCATCTCGTGTCCACCTCCAAAGACTGATAGTTTTGGTTTCTAAGCATTTAAAAAGCCACACTTGCAAGGGGACGCAGACTGTGCGGGCAAGAAGTTCTCTCAACTGAGTACTTTGCTTAGCCCAACTTGTACTGGATCTCATTTAAACCAAGGGCTTTACTGCATAATTTTATTACTGACAGCCCATTATATTTCAGCCTGGGAACATTACTGGGGAAAGTTACCCAAAGGACTGACAAAATTGCTGAGCAGCTGGTGTACACAACCTGCCAACTCAAGGGCAGTTGCAACGCCAATTACCTCTGTTCCCAGTGGGAACCCAAGACAAGAGAGGTCAATTAGCAAAGCACTCCAATTTGCAATGCTAATTAGGAGAAAAAAACCTTATCTTAGATCGATTTTACTCATAGGCTACGGTAAGAAAAGCCCAGGCCAGACATGAGCACAAACAGGGTCTATGTATATGCAAGTTGGTGGTTGTTGTTCTTACCTTTTCTGGCTCTTCCTGCAGTTGTTGCTGCTCTCTGCTCTGTATGTTACACAACCTTTGGCTATGGGCAACGGAACGTTTCAGAGGCTCGTCGTCACTGTCAGAATCTACATAGAGCGCTGCAGAGCTCTTGGACTTGAAAGTGTATTTTCTGTGAAGTAAAAACACGGCTATAACATTTCATAGCGTTGGACAACTCCGTACAAAGCCACCGCCTCCCAGCCCAGGGCAGTGGTGGAGTCCCCAGCCCTGGAGGTGTTCAACAAACGAGAAGATGTGGCGCTTCGGGACACGGTCTAGGGGACAGGAAGATGTAAGATGAAGGTTGGACTTGATGATCCTCAAGGTCTTTTCCAACCTTAACGATTCTACGATTCTATGTTTCGAAGTAACTGGTAAAGAAGCGTTGCACCCAACTTTCACACTGCGGGACAGACCGATTTGGGGAACAAACCACAACGATGGGCAAGGAAGGTTTGTAAATGTAGCATGTGGGGTTTTCAGAAAAGCTGTGTTTTTCTAGTTTAACTGCCATACCAACTTCAAAGTTACTAAGTGTGTGGCTCTTGCTTCTTAGGCTGAGGATTCTGCGCTTTATCCCCCAGCAATCCCTGACAGCTCTCATCTGAGTCGAGTCCACGGGAACGTGTTGAACTCAGCACAAAACACTGGACTTCGGAGGTTTACTAAGCTGGACTCCTGAGGTTTACTAAGCTGGACTCAAGACTTCCCACACCGCTACTAGGATATAAAAAGCACAAATCTGTTTGCTCTTTCATGAGGATAAATTCTTGCTTCTTTAGAACAGAAGACAAAGGAGCCTGGGGAAGTCGTGACTTCTGCTCAGTTAAGAAATCTGGTCTTTAAGTAACTCCACAATGCAAAACCATCCAATGTTCTATCATGTTTTACACTGGATCAAAAACCAGCCTTTCAAAATGGCCTATAAAAACAACGTCCTCTCATCTTCGCAAATAGACTTAAGGAACTAAACCGCTTGTTCCCCAAATATTCTCACGTTGGGGCTCACAGAGCCAGAATTGAGAAAAGAGCTAGACTGCAGAATCAGAAACCAGTTTGCTGCTTATATACATGACTTGCAACTACCAATGGAAGCTAGTTTAAGATACCTGGCACTGACAAACCTGTACAAACTAAATCTAGTTCTCATTCGGATGCTCAACCTTCTGTAAAAAAATCATCTTTGCTTACTTACAAGTCCCTAAAGATTCTCAAAAGAAATGCTAAAGTGATCATGTCAACTAGGCAAACTGCACCATTGATATTAATTTCAGCTAGCATGTAGCACCAGTAAAACTCGGGATATGAAAAAAGACAGTAGCTGAAGTAATTTCCTACAATAGAAAAAAAATACAAAGAAAAGAAAACAAATAGAAAATGTGGAAAGATCAAAGAAGAACGAGAAAATTTTCAATTCCCTTAAAAACTATCCCATGAAACACCAGGTCATGGGCATTTCAGAGCCATCACTCACCTACAAGGTGTGGAAGTGCTTATGGTACAGGAATTCACCATTTGGGAAGCTTTCAATGGACGGGAACTATGAAAAAAAGCAAAGTAATTATTGTAGCAGTTAGTCTTTAAAAAAAATAGGTATTTACTTGTCTGCTATGCATGCAAATCCAGGACCAAAGAAACAAGCGGAATATATTATGCACTTGCTAATTGCTTAGATTTAGAGTAATAACTCCATCATGCTATAAATATACAACAGTTGTTCAAAACCATATAGAATCCTTTTAAACTTGATTCACTTAGAGATGCACCCTCAGGGACAAGCTCGCAAATTAAAGGCTTTGGGTTCCCATGTCAAGACAACTCATTCCTTTATTTTTAATTCCCACCAACACTTGAGTTCCTGCTCCCAAACCACAGTCTCCTGCTGCTGTCTGGATCATCCGGTTTTCTGGCATGTCCTACCTCTCTGCTTCTCCTCCCTTACCTAGATTCTTCTAAACGAACTTCCTGCTCCATTTAATGCTTTCAGGGGCTCCTCCAAGTCCATCACTATCACTACACCTATCCGCCAGATGGTTGCCAACGCAGAAATCTTTTCTAATCTTCCCCCTTCAACCAGGTTTGCTTCTCTCTGGCCTAGTTACCCTTCCACTCTCTGGTCAATGACTGAAAGAAAAAGCCACGGGAAAGCTATTTCAACCATCCTTTCCAGCGTTTCTGCTTGTGGTTAGCTTAAGCTGTTGTGTTTAAGATTTCTATCGTTGGGAACTCTTGGGGAAACATCCACGTAAATGTGAAACGCCACTAAAAGTTCAGCATAAGAACACAGGCCACGCTGCACCAGAGGTGTCCTAACTCACTACGGCTATCGTGGTTATGTCACTAGGCAGAGACCAGAAGAGACCTGAGGGTTTCTTGATCCTCACTCTGCCACAGAATTCCGATGTGACAACAGGCACATTTCATCTCTGTGATGAGACTCGGAGAAGCAGCTGTACAGAAATGTTATCTCCAAGGACAGTGAGGAATACTATCTTACCAAATACTCCCTAGATAATGCCCCACTAACTCTTCCAACGGCTTCTATCATGCTTCCTTTCCACACAAGTTCTGTTGGCATCATTACAAACTAGCAGCGCGCATCTGAAGCCACATAATGTTAACGTCTCCTTGCCCAGACATCTCCTGGAGGAGATCTGACAACTGCCTACCTCGCGGCAAACGCGCTTAAAACGGCACGGCACGGGTCAACCACGAGTTGCACACTTACATTGCAGAATGGACGCTCCATCCCAGCGTCAGCGGTAGCCTAGTGCTCTCCATGCAGTGCGAAAGCAGGATTAAATACCTTGGAATAACCACCTGCTGCCCGACTTTGTGATTGAGAGACAACGCTACGTTGAAGCTGTATCGTTTCAGGTGAAGAATCAGGACCCTGAGAGGTACGAGAGAAGGACAAACGTTAATCTCGAGACTGAAGTTGGTGGAAATCTACTCAAAATCCAAATAGTCCTGTTTACAAACTGTGTTCACCTGACTCTAAACCAGATTATTACTCCGGGGTGGTGGGGAAACTCTATCCACCTCTGGCAAGAGACAGGTAATTACCGTCCTGTCCATCACTCAACTTTGTGCAAGGTGCGAAGTGCAAGCTCTGCTGACTCAAGAGCCTTCCTGCTTGGACCTGCATCACCCTCCTCTTCAGTCAAGCAGGCAGCTCTTACCAAAGCTTTTCTTTCTACTACAGTGAGTTAGGAAACAATCAAAATATTATCATTATAGGCCAGAATACTAGTATGTTGCTCCAAGACATTCAACACTGATGGAGGGATCACACAGCTGCCCAAAACTGAGCGGGAACTGTGCCCCAGTACAAGAGGTGCACTTGGTTTATCCATCATGAAAGAGCTTTGGATCACAACAGAATAAAGAGCCTGAAAAGGTCTCCCCACGCTGAATCTCCTCCCTTACGCTGCACTTTGTGCTGTTCTATTTAGACCACGCAGCTGGATCATCACTTCTGTTGCACTAATATTCAAAAATATTCAAAACCCTTTCACGAGGGTTTTGCAGTGCTAGCAGAAATATGTTGTTTAGGCAAAACACAAGCCAACCACAAAGTTACTGGGTTCGGTAAGAGCGTACCTGGGAGAAGGACAGAGGACAGATAAAGTCATCCAACAGATTTTTAGCTTTAGATCCCATGAGAAAATGATCCCTGCCTCCAAGCACCTGCGCTTTAAGTGGTGAGCTAAACGAAGCCATGAGGTCATAAATTATAGAGCGTGCCATTAACCCTCAAAGTGCCTGCCCTCTTCCTCAAAGCGCCCTGCTTGTACCGAGAGATAAAACAGCTACAGCATGGGAAAAACCAACTGATCCAAACAAACCCCTCTGCAGACCCGCTGGCACTAATACCTCCATCTCAGTCCTGCCCATCAAGCACAAAATATTGAACTTCCAAGAAGAAGAACTTATTTACTGTTTCAGCTTTCCTCACCTTGCAGAAACTACAAGAAAACGGGAAAACTCGGCCTTCCTTGGGGAGCGATAAGGAGGAAGAAAGAGGTGTTGCAGAGGGTGGCTGATAGAGCTTCTTTAGAGGGAAACTAAACTTCTCCCGTGCCGATCCCGTACACGCTGTCCTACCCATCCTCCCAGCTTCACTCTCTGAGGGACTTTTGCTCGTGCTTTTGTAATGTGTGCTTCCAGGAAAAGAGAGGAACACATGTCAGCACCTACCTGGGAAGCCTGTTGAACTTGTGTGTGACAACGGCGGACTTTCCATTGCACTTCTCGCAGGAATACTCAATCTCCTCTGCCTGTTGAAGAGAACACAAAAATGACCTGTGGAACAAAAGGCAGGTCCAACAAATCTCAGCAGAAAGCACATCGCTTCTGGATGTCGTGGAAGTTCTTCAAAACAGCAGGGACGCTTAAAACTATAATCACCTTCAAGGTGACCTCACGAGAGGTCACGATAAGAAGACGGGTGGCAGAGGTTACAGTTTGACAAGATAGCCACTCACACAGGTGGAATTTTCCCTGCAAGTCCAGTGAATTAGCCACGGTTGAGACAAATTAGCTTCCAAAGAAGTGGGACAATCTTGCAAGGCTTCCAGTATTCCCTCCCATACACAGTTGGTTGGTTTTTTTTTTCCTAATAATCCCTGGTGTAGGATAATTTGCCATGAAACTTTCTCTCTTGTGTTCAAACCCTCAACTTCCTTGCTGAAAGGCTACCCTCATCTAAATTTATCAAGGATGTGCTGCACTGGAGTTCTGAGAGAACAAAAGGGGAGGCATCACCGTGCTGAAATCATACAGCTTTGCCATCAAACGTTTCTACAGCCCTTTTCTGTAAGTGAGGCCAAATGACACCACTATAATTTGAAGAATAAGATCCCACCAGCTTTTAGAAGAACATACATCAATTACCCTGTTGAAAACACTATCTGTAAATGGATAAGAACCACAGGTCCATCTCAAGATATGACAAAATACAACACTAATTCATAGATGTAAGGCTCGTTTTTAGCTTTCAGAAACCTCACCTTGAAGCTCTGGAGCATCCACACGTTACAACTATTTTTTTAATTGTTATATCTGCACGAACTTTTTCCTCCACGCTAACTTAGGCCAGTACATAAGCTGTTGAAGCATCTGACAGCCTCCCTTCTCTCCTTTGTATTTGTTTATGCCTCAACTCTTCCACCAGAAAATGGGGAAGTTTACCTATTTCACAGCAGTATCGTAAGGATCTGTTAAGGATCTGTTTCTGCACCAAATTTTACAAAAAAACCCTCCTGTACACTGTTAATGCACAAGCCTCAAGAAAGTGCAAAGTTAATTACTTCACATAGAAACCAATAATCAGCTACATCATTTAAATTTCCATATGGTACACAAGCTACACACACTCCAAAAAAAAATATCCCAGAACTATATACCCGAAAAAAGAGGTCAAGGGAATCCTGGATGGATCGTGAAGGAAGCAATTTCTTTCTTCGAGGAAGGTCAATGGAGAGGTCATTAAACTGTTCTCGTTTAGTGACTGTTTCCCCACACCTAAAGAAGAAACACGCTTAAGTTGGATCACTTGAAATTAATGACAACTTACATTTTTTTAGGCTAAAATAACTTCCCAGTAAATATATTCCTCTTGCTCAATTTCTTTTCACTCATCAGAATGGAGCCGTTCGATGCTTAGGGCAAAGTTGCATTTTGGGGATTTCACTTTGATGCTTTAGAAGTTGAAAGAAACATTTGTGTAAGGGTGAGAACAAAAAACCACAGGCTGCTCTGGAGAGGCAAGTGATGGGGTATGAGGGAAATCAAAGTGACTCCTATGTAGAGCTGGTCACATCTTCATCCAGCATTCTGAGAAGAAGTGAGCCCAGCCCAGAAAAAGGAAAAGCCTAAAAACACTTTCAATCTTAGAAACAAAACAGTTCATTAAAAAACAACCCAACAAACCAAAACCAAACCCTCAATTTTCTTACGCCTTTTTTTTGGGGGAGAGAAAAAAAAAAAGAGACCCTACAGTCATTCATCTTCAAAAATTATCACCTGCATCCAATTACTTTTAATTATTTTAGGGAACTAATGTGGTACACACAAAGGACTATTCCCAAATATCTGCGTTCACGAGAACTCTGTGGAATGCAAGCATCCCGTTTGGGAATCTGCTGGACGGGTCCTACACAGCGAACGCCCAGAAACTCCAATTTACATCTTTTTCTGCAATAAGCTACAGAGACAGAAGAAAACACCATTCCCTGGAAGCTCTTAGAAAGGACAAATTAAAAACACGGCTTCCCATTTTTTTAAGAGGGAAAAAGAGCACAGCAAAGTTTTCCTCTGGGTATATAATGAGGATTACATCGAGGATTTTCTAAATCTACAGCTTTGGAAACAACTTTGTTCTTAGCTCTGGTTCTAGCCTGCGGATGAAGCCGTGCAAGATGGAAACGCTTCCCAGTCTTTTAAGGTAAGTATGAGAAAAGCTCTCGAGCACACTTACATTTTGCAAATGATAGAATGCTGAACCTCAAACTCTAAGTTACTGATAACGGGACAGGTATAAACTTTGGTGGCTGAGAGGTCATCAGAAGCCCGTCCAGGGGAGTTATCCTCATTAGGGACCGGCTCACTCTTCCAAGTTTTGTTTAACTTCTCCATGTCTTCCTTCAGCTGGTCCAGACACTGGCTCAAGAACTCATGCGCGTCCTAGAGAGGGGGTAAACTCATCAATGTGATTTTGTACAACGTCATCCAGCCCTTTTCTCTGAAGCGCACGCAGACCGGGGAAATCCCACTTTAGTTCATTGTGTTTGGTGATATTAAGGCAGTTTTGCTCTAATGAAGAGCAGGCAATCGTCACTCAATCAAAAGCCACTGTCAAATAAGAGTTGAAGCTTGACAAGAGTTCAACGCAGGCCAAGCGCTGAACACGTTACACAGAATTGTTTCTGGAGAGCACGGTACTCACGTTCTGCATGTAGCCGGAGAATCGCTCCGCAGTGGCTGAAATGGCACTTTTCACCTTCTTGAGCAGCTCTTTCTTAACCTCGGGGCTGCAGACATCCTTTTTAGCAAGCAGATGGGCAAAACGTCTGCAGAGGTCAACGCAATGAAACACTGATTGGCTTTCCAGGACTTCAGAGGAACAAAAGAAAACTCACAATACCTCATTTGAAGAAGTCTCTAAAAGCTGTATGAAAGTATCTCATATATAATTAACCTTTTCCATTTGGAGTATTTTGAAATCTCATTTGAGGCCAAATGAACCAAAAAATGCTACAATCTTTTAAGGTAAGCAGAAGAGCCTTAGAAAGTTCTATCCACTTATTTCTGCTATCTTTTACAACAAGAGAAAAAACCAACCCCAACAACAACCACAATGCTTTTTGAACACATTTATACTGATGGGAGATATGAAACCACATGGTCCCAAAATAAGCAACACAAAAATCATTAAATTCAACTTGCATGGTCAGATTGGTTTCTATTTCTTTCTTTTTCAAATTTCCATGCAGTTTAAAGCCTTACTTCTTTTGGCAGTAAAACACTGCAAGGGAGTAGGAAAAAAAAAGCTGTAACAAAGAGCCATGAGGAGTTCAAGCTACATGTAGTGCTACTGGTAACTTTGTTGAAAAAATGGTTGAAATTTACTTTACTTGTGCTTCTCAGTTATTGGGACTTAGTTATCTTTTATGACTGCTTTACAAATTCACAGGAAATACACACCCAATATATTCCGAGGACAACAGTTCTGGTCATAGTACAGACATGGGAAGGTGATGGGAACACATCATGTTCCATCACACACATACACTAAAAAAGAGAAAGAGACCTGGGTGATCCCCTCCCACCCCAAACTAACCACTAATACTCAGTTCCCCAAAGAATCTGATGAGTTTACTGCAGCTCTGCTATTTCTGCTATATTATAGAATCACAGAATGTTTCAGGCTGGAAGGGACCTCCAGAGGTCATCTAGTCCAACCTCCCTACACAAGTAGGGACATCTCTACCTAGGTCAGGTTGCTCAGAGCCTCATCAAG
>JAVSBS010026666.1:0-36510 GCA_033124195.1 Coracias cyanogaster | reverse complement strand
TCCCTGGAGTCATTCAAGGTCAGGCTCAATGAGGCTCTGAGTAACCTGACCTAGGTAGATGTCCCTACTTGTGTAGGAAGGTTGGACTGGATGACCTCTAGCGGTCCCTTCCAGCCTGAAACATTCTATGATTCTATGTTATCTACTGCATGAATGAGAAGGGATTAGGAGACAACTGTTGTGAGTGAAGGATCATTTTAGAAAAGAATTTTAAACAGCTCTGCTGGGACAGATTGTTACAGACCTCTAGACACACACAGATCTTTAATAGCATTAAAGGTAAAACTACCGGGATTGTACTAGTATGGGAGAATGAACTTCACCAGTAACCATAGGATACAAAATAGAAATAGAAATTCACAGGTTTTATTCAGAAAGAAGGGGTTGACTCATGTTATTCAGAAATAACCTAGTTGACCTACAAGGCTAGAGTAACAGAAATCAAATTTCATAGCACAAGCGTGAGATCTAGACTTTCAGCTTCAAACTGGGGCTAACGATTTGGAATTGAGGTGAGGAAAAACCCCAGACCCTAGGGAGATTATTCTATAATGCAAGATCTTGTGAGAAAGGTGAGAAAATAAAATTTGAAGGTATTTTGGGAAGAAAACACTTGTCACATTTCTTTTTTAATACCAAGTACAGATGTCTGGTAGCCTTAATTCAATATATTAGAACATGCACAAGGAGGACTAGTAGGATACCAGGAGAATGAAGAAGCTTAATTTACAAATGGAGTTCAAAAGAGTGTATCCCGCTTGTCTAGCAAAACAAAGTATATTAAAGGCTTACTCTCTGTATCCAAAATAAAATGGGAAAAGATGGAAGAGAGGTATTTAAACTTAAAGCAATGCCATGAACAAGTGTGTGTATAAGCTGGCTAGGGAAGAAAAATTAAAGAGACTGAGAGCTAGAAGACAGTTCCTAATGGAAGGAGCAAGTTTCTGAAAAAGTCTTCTAATTGTAGTGGTGGAAAAAACAAATTAAAATCCACAGGCATTAACTTCTGCCTTGGTTGCATGCCAAACTCATTCTTGACAACAGCTACCTGGGAAGAGATTTTCACCTGAAACAATTGCATCTAAATTAGACAAAGAAAGAAGAATGTCAGTCCCGCGTTCCATTACAAAACTACCTGACACAGGTATTGGCAAAGTAATAACAAACGTTTCTGCCGTAGTATGGTTTTGTAGACACCATTTTCACAGGCTTTACAGTATCTACAGATGCATGCAACAAAGTCTAAGCCCTGACTCTGTAAGTGACCACCAACGGATCAATCAGATTAATAGCACCACTGCGATCTCACCAATGATCTCCACAAGCAGATAAGACAATTTTTAACAGGAACTAGTAGAAAGAAGAGCTAGCATTTATCATTATTTTATCTGATTACACTTACAGTCCACACCCACATTCAACCCCATTCAATTCCATTTTCTAAATTCATCACAACATTCCCATTAAGCTTGTTAACCACAAGTTATTCTTCATCTTTGAGATCTTTATGCCATGTGTACAGATAAATGCTTGGGTAGAGGTACAACCAAATAACACCACATTCACTTTCTGCCATTTTTCCCTGTAACCCAAATTTCATAAGCCTCACATAATTTATTTTCCTTGGAATTCCTGCTGTATTTGTATTTTTCTAGTACACTGGGTACAAGCTCAGAATTGTGGATGTCTTCAAACAGGAGCTAGAAAAAAAAACTGCCTGTGCTGTCTTGCCTCTACCAAAATATGTCCAGTTTTGCAGCACCTCAGCATACTTTTGGATGCCCTGCTTTACAGCAGTGAAATCAGTCACCTTATCTGCTTTCATACCACTGGTCCCTGCAAAGCCAAAGGATGCTCCATTCTTTTGAAATACATGCTTGCATTCTTTCAAGAGAAGAAACTTAAGTGCCATTCTAGTTTCACAATGTATTGCTATTGCACCTGGGTCCCATCACATTTTTCTGGCTTCTGATGTCAATAAAAAAAAAAAATTGAGTTTTGTTTGGGAAAAGGCGACAGCTACAAAAGGTCTGTGCACGTGGTTTTACAAGGTAATCTATTTATTAAAGCTGTTTTATTTATTGAATAAAAAATGATTGAGAGGTTGGGCTGCATTATGAACTTTCAGTTTACCCAGGTTTAGGACTGCCTTAAATGCTAATGCTTAGTCTTTTTATCTTTAGAATTAGTTCACAAACTAAACTGCCAAGAGTCTGAAGGGACAAGTAAATTCTATCTCTGCATTCGTGACCCTGAATAGGAAAACTGAAGCTGTGAGCTGTGGGGATTTCTCAAGTGACAGAAATAGAAATCAGAGCTAAATTATCTGTTTTTTTACCCAGAGCACTAAGTTTACAAACCACAACTTTTTTTTCCAGTGTAAACAGATATCCCACCATCTGCTATGCCAATGAAATGTTACAGTGGGAGTGTAAAGCTGCGATGGCAACTTAATTTATATGAAGTCATTAGTATCTCTACCTGATGAGAGGATATTACACTTGGGAACAGACTGGAGTCTTGATACATCTGGAGAGATACTCCGAAGTGGAAGTGCATCACATTGTATGGAGCCAGAATATGTTTCCTGAAACGATTCCAGTTGTATAACAAAAATGCACATTAAATAAATACAAAGTTTAGAGGATGTACCAAACACACCCTTCCTATTTTGTTTACCCATCCCTTACCGTCTGCACCTATATGACTCTGCATTTCTTACAACCCAGCTCAACTAACACATTTTATACCTTTCCTGACTGCATAGGAAAGTAACTGCAGAAAATTCCCCCTTACTAAGGGGGAATCTCCCTTTAAAACTCTCAAGATCTTTAATGATGCCAACATAGAAGACATAAATACATAGTGATGCCAACATGCAATATGTAAAATATTTACCTCTTGAGGATTCAGAGGTATATTTAGAGATATCTGCTCCACATCTGCTTTCTTTCCACTCTTTCTAATACATCGTGATTCATACAGTGACTGGAAGAGACATATTTACCTGCATTAAATTTCTGCTAGAAGACAAGATGACAGCTCTGTACAAACACATGCTTCTGCCAGATACAAGATTAGATCAATGACAAAGGAGATGACATTTCTTTTAGCAAGCAAAAGTTACCAGCTTATTTCACCATCTCATGACTGTAACAAAAGCCACTTACCTTTGATCTCTTTAACAGAATCACTGCTTCCAACATAGCTATTTCATCAAACGTTCGCAGGACTGGCTCAAGATCTATTAAGCATTCTAAACAAAGAAAGAGAATTTAAGGTGGAAATTAAGTTTTCATTTTGCTACTTTCTTGCATTTAAAATAGTAACTTGTCTATTGATACATATCAAACCACTTACTCTGCTAAACAGAAGCTTTCTTGCTTTCACCTGTTACAAATGCACACCTGATCTGGCCACCTCAGCACTCTGTATCAAAAGAGATCCAGGACCATGCCCAGCTGCAAGTCTTACATTCCTGGAATGGACAGATTGGTGGATTTGCTGGATTTTAAGACAGCATCCCCACTACCACAAATTCCACAATAGATGCTGTGTGGCAGGGCCAGAGAAGATGGTGATAGGCAAGACACTGACCTATCACATCCAGTGAATCCAAACGATAGTGTCCTCATGCTCACCAAAGGCAGTGAGTCAGAGAAGCTAAAATCATCTGTTCACAGGGGGGGACACGGACAATCCAATGAGCAAGCGACAACGTGTCCTGTGCTCCCTTGCTGAAAGGTTTACAAAACTAAGTATTTCAAGTTTTCAGATGATTGTATTATCAAAAAATCTTTCTTTGAAACTGTGGTCAAGTACAACAAAACCGTAGGAAAGGATGATGGTGTACCATAACTCTACTGCATTTCTATGGACACCACCCATTTGGCAAAATCCATTTACAATACTGGCAATCTGTCACACTGCATCCTTGTTAACGTATTTTGATTTTTTCCTGTAATTTTATCACAGTTCTCACACATTAACTTCTTTCCCACTAGCGTCTTCAAGACAGACATTCAGTAGTGGTATTCTTCTGTTCTTGCACCAGTGAAAACAGAGTTTTACAAGTCTGGCATTCCATTTTCCACACTGAAATTCTAGCACTGTTCATTTTTATTCATCATAATTAAATTGTAGTTACACATTCCAAGTTTATGCAGCAACATGGTGCTAAGTAATCTTTATCCCTTCTTTGTAAGGGGGAGAGACAGGTTAAATGAGCTTTTTTATTCAAAGTTTAAATAACAAAAGGGAGTTTGGGTGTTTTAGTTTTTCCCCTCCCTGTGCTATGGTAATTGCAAAATTCCCCAGTCAGTGACCTTTACTTCCGTTAATTCTGCAACCATTTTGCAACTTCCTCTTTCTTTTTATAATAGTAAAGTAGGGGAAAAAGTAATGCATGTTTTCCTCAAAGACCATCTTACAGACATGGCATTAAGAACAGAATCCACATTAGCTCATACTTTAGTACGTATCCCTGGTGTTAGCCCTTCAGCGTGACCACAGACTTTAACTGCTATTTTGCTTCAGTTAACTGACACAGGAAAACAAAAATACATAAGGAAATACCATGATGTGTCTATTATTTTTTATTAAATAAATAAATGTATTTCCTTGCTTCAAAAAAAAAAAAAAAAAAAAATCATAGAATCATGCAGGTTGGAAAAGAACTTTCAGATCATCGAGTCCAACCATTAACCCAGCATTGCAAAGTTCACCACTAAGCCATCTCCCTAAGTGCCTCATCTACACATTTTTTAATATCTCCAGGGATGGTGACTCAACCACTTCTTGGGCAGCCTGTTCCAGTGCTTTACAACCCTTTTGGTGAAGAAGTTTTTCCTAATATCCAATCTAAACCTCCCCTGGTGCAACTTGAGGCCATTCCTTCTTGTCCTGTCACTTGTTACTTGGGAGAAGAGACTGACACACACCTCGCTACAACCTCCTTTCATGCAATTGTGGAGAGCAAGAAGGTCTCCCCTGAGCCTCCTTTTCTCCAGGCTAAACAACCCCAGGTCCCTCAGCCATTCCTTAGAAGAACTGTGCTCTAGATCCTTCACCAGCTTCATTGCCCTTCCTTTGGATGTGCTCCGACACCTCAATGTCTGTCTTGTCGTCAGGGGCCCAAAACTGAACCCAGTATTGGAGGTGCAGCCTCACCAGTGCCGAGTACAGGGGACAATCACTTCCCCAGTCCTGCTGACTATACTATTTCTGCTACAAGCCAGGATGCTGTTGGCCTTCTTGGCCACCTGGGCACGCTGCTGGCTTACATTCAGACAGCTCTTGACCAACAGCCCCAGGTCCTTTTCCACCAGGCACCTTTCCAGCCACAGTTTACAACCATATAAACCAGACTCATGCCAAAATAACCTGACATTTCTAAATATTCTTAATGCAAAAATAAGAATCTCTCAAAAAACATCATGTAATTAATTTTGGACTGTAAATGAACTTGAAGATGATGTATGTGTTTGGATGTGTGCTCATTTTGTACTCTACCAAAGATGCACAAAAATGAAGTTATGAACATTTTTTTCTAATCTATCTGCACAGCAACTTTCTAACACTTTCTAGCTCAAAGGAAGTATGCTTATAAAGGTTCTCAAAACAAAAAAACCCCACCAGAACCAACTAAAAAACCCCTAGTATTTCAGGTTTGAGTCATTGCATCCGCATCCTAACCAGTGAGAAACTTAAAATATAGAATTGTTTACAGTAGAGCTCTTTCTACTGTCCTACATTTGAATACTTTCAGTAACTCTCTTATTCTCTGTTTTTGCCTCCCCAAGGTGATTCAGCTTTCCCTACAAAATTAGGATCATGTTTTCTAAAGGTGTACAGAGGAAGTTTATAAAGCACACAAACGAAACAAGAACAGCGAGGCAGCTGCAGGAACTACTGTTAGCTTCCCCACACTGACGTATGTGACCACAGCAACACTCACAAGAGCAAATTTCTCAGTTGAAAACAGATAATCACTTTCTGCCACTTTTGATGGAATTACCTTTATACAATGGCCAAACAAGAACTGAAAGTCACCACAAAATTAAGCAAGTTAAGGCGAGATTCTTATGGGGGATAATTTTGGATTCAACATACACCAAGTATGTCGGCAAAGTGCAACAAACACAGATTTTAAAAATCAAAACAAATTTTTCTATGCCACTGTAATCTCTACAAGCTTGTGCTTCAGTTTTATTCTCTAAATTTTGCAATCCGCTGTAAAAATGGCTGAATGTATCTATATTTAGTCTCATAGACAAAAAGCTGAAGAAAGGAAAGATGGAAAGAGACAGTTAAGTGCATGGGTTCCTGCTTGATCTAGGAGATGGAACAATCGAAGATAAAGTCTCAGTGAAAAAGATTCATATTGAGATGCAAACAAAAGGCGAAGTCACTGTAGCTTATCTGATGTGCAGTGGTGTTCTGGTGCGTTTGCCAGCTTGCTAATAAATCTCATCCTATACTTCAGTTCCTCTACTTCTTAAAAAAAAAGTTCCCTACAACAACAACAACAAAACCCCAAGTGGAAGTAGTTAAACAAAATATGATGCTTTTTTACAGGTAAATTAGAGATGGAAAATGCAAAAGACTTCAACTAACAACTTGGTTTCATGACACACATGCAGTTCCATTCATAAATCTTGTTTACAGACATGGTGGAAGCAGACAAGCATATAGTAAGATCATATACAATCAGGACTGAACACATATACCTCTCAACACCATCACCACTTTCTTTTTGCAACTATAACCATGTTCAACAGAAATCTGGCAATTTAAAAATCTTTTCTCATTATGCAAGGCAAACTCACTTGAGAATGATGGTCTTTCATCTGGATTTTGTGCCCATCCACTTCCTATCAATCTTATGACGAGCACTCGATGAGGAATGTCCATTGATAAACTTTCTTCACTTAAGTCTAGTCGCTGTCCTTGTGACACACTATACATTATCTGCAAGGGGTTTATAACTTCTGTCAAAATAGACATCGTGCAGTCATTAGAAATATATGCAATATAAATAGCTTACTATAGAAGGAATAATTTAGTTGGCACACATAGTATTTCTAGTTCATCAAAATAAGGTTATGTTTCCTTTTTTTACAAAAATATGTATTTTTAATTTATCAAACACTGTAATTAAAAAAAATGCAGAAAAAGAGTCTAGTTTGGAAAGAAACTCAAAGTATTCTCCAACAAGCTTAAAAGTCGAATCGTTAAAAAATAACCCCTAAAATTAAGTCTCCAGGTACCTAGGTCTCAGGTTTAGTCTTTATTTAAATCTGAAAAAATACATTAAAGGAAGATAAATGGCTTACCTTCAAATGGCTGTTTCCTCGACATCACTTCCCACGTAATAATTGCATAACTATTACAAGTATAAAAAGTATAGAAGATGTTATTTTAGATTAGCAACACTTAATAACACAATGTGCTCAGTTCTACATTTTATTAAAAGGATTTATCTAAAATCCCACATGCTTACACAGGACTGACTATAGCTCACTACATCAATAACCTGAATATATGAAAACTAGCAGGAATTTTAACCATTGACCTCAACTAGAACTAGTTATTAAGTACAGAAATGGTACATGACTCATAAACTCCTGTTACAAACCTGCGTTATCTCTGCTCTACTAATACATTGTGAATTACGTACAGGCAGTTTAAATTTCATGTTAAATTTCGCAAATTAAAGTGAGCCCCAGAGTGCCAACTACTCTCTTCTAACTGCAATGCTGTGACATCTCCCTGGTCCGGATCGACACACTCTGACATTCCCAGGGAAAGCTGGGTACTAAGAGGGATGATGGCTTTCCCCCACACCTCTATCCCAACACAAAGTCCAAGAGTCAGGTAAGACACGGACTTGCATCCAGGAAGCACCCCAGGCACAGACACTTTGAACATATGCAATCTTCTCTATAGAGGGAGACGCTACTTACACACAGCATTCCGTTTCCAGAATAGATTCTCCTGAAGACCACCCAGAACTACAGCTACCGGACTGATCGCATATCTGCTTACTCAAACTGGTGAATTTTCTTCCATTCACATCAACGTGAATGGGAAGGGGTTCAGTGAATACAAACCTGCACTACCTTTAGCAGACTAGCTACTCTCTTCAGTCTTCAGGATATATTAAAATAAGGTAACTTTAAACAACTTTGTAATTTAAATAAGGTGAGATGTTTTCATTTAAATGAACCATTCAATTAATTTATTAAAAAACAATAAATGCAGTTAAAGCAAATAAAATAAACCAATGTAAAACCCCCAAATCTGGCTTTCCTATTTCAGAACATGAAGTTGGTGTGAAGAATAAATCCAGTTCTAAAGCTAAAATGAGAGAGCAAAGGTATTTCTCTGCTTAAGAACCTAATTTCTGATGTCAAACATCCTTGTAAACTTAATTCTACTCCTTTATTTTTTCAGTAAAGCCATTTAAAAACAGATTGAAAAGTTTTTAAAACGTTCAAAAAAATTGAAATCCGATTTCCATTGAACCAATAAAAATGAAACTATGCAAAGAACTATTTTTTTGCTAAAGAATTACACTTACCAGAATAAATGTTTGTTCAGCTACTCAATTAACTGGACACAAAGACAATATTTTCCTACAACACTAATAAAGGTTACATTTAACTGCCTCTATGCATTATATCATCTATGTATTCCATTCACATTTTAATATTCATCAGTGTTAAAAATTATTCAAGTAGCTTTCAATGAAAGCAGTAAACCCTGTTGGAAAGCCCGCTTTTGATGCATTCCTGAGAAATTCATGCAAGCCGATTTTTTTTGGCAAGTTGTTTCTTTTGTAAAAGTTAATGCTGCTTGACTGTTATTTAAACCACTTGTTCCTTTAAGAAAGATCCTTCCTCACAAATTCACTTCAATATTTCAACAACATTTGGCTGTATCTGCTGTGGTCAGTTAATCAGACATCTAGCCTTTCATTCAGTTTAAAATCTCTCTACAATTAAAGATTATTTTCTGAATTCTACAACACTGCAGCATACCACTTCCTGCTGATTCCTCTTTACGCTATTCATGTTTTCCTTTCTTCATTCTGCTTTGTAACAACTCCTCCTGATCTTGAGCACAGATCTGCCTGTGTGACCTTTCTGGTGGTCATTTCCTTCAACTGTCTCTCTATCTTCGTGTCTTCCTGCCTTGAAGTGCCATCCCTTTTTATGATGTTGTCTCAGTTCTTTTCTCTCTTCTCAAATAATCTCTCCCCTCCTTAACCTATCAGTTTTCTAAGCACTTCTACTGATCTTATCTCTCTTGTTTTCTCCTATTTTGTGGTTATTCTTCTACACACATCTTTTCTTCTAACAGACATCTGTCTTCCTCATCCCCACTCACTCATTAAGCCACCACCCACACTTCCAAAATCCTCTAAAATCAGAAGCCAGAGAAGATAATCATAGAATAGAATCATAGAATCCTTTAGGTTAGAAAAGACCTCTAGGATCATCTAGTCCAACCGTCATCAAAAGTCTGTCTCAAATTGCCACATCTACCTCTTTTTTTAACACCTCCAGGGATGGTGACGCCGCCACTTCCCTGGGCAGTCACACTGCTACTTCTTTCCCTATAATAAACCATTATTCCTTTTCAACTTTTTCCTAGTCCAGATTTTCTAATCAAAGGGTGAGGAAAGCAGGCATGTTACTACCTCTCTTTGGACAGGAGCGTCAAGGAACTTCATGGGCCCTTTAAGGGCAAGGGATATTTAAGAGAAATAGTGGTCTCCCTGAAAGTCACTAAGACCCTCTGAGACTGATTCACCTCTCACCAAAATACAACCCTGTCAAAGATAGCTGAAGTTAAAGGTGGGAGAGTGCAGCAGAGGGATGGACAGTGTATCATCACAGTGATACACTGCTCTTCATGCACTCCTCAACTCCATTTACCTATGACAATTCCCTCCACAGTCACTCAAGTAATCTTTGAGCTCTCCGAGCCTTTTCAGATTAGCTAATTGGAACTCTGATATCCTAACAGCAATTGCTGGTTTGTTATATGGGTCGCCACCACCCTACTACTTCCTATTCTATTACTTCTACTAGTCAGACCTGACATACAAATACACCTGAACTTTCATAAATAAGTTATTCCTTAAGGAGATCTCTCTAAATACTTCCTCCAACCCCATTACACTGTTTTTTCCTAACCCCTTTCCAAAAATATGTTTTCTTCTTTCACTTGAGTACATTCTGCAAATTATGGTAACTGATGTGCACAAATTACATTGAGACAATGGTGTGAACAGGTTTTTCCTTCCCACATTGTCTCTATGTGTACACTCCTTTATAGAAGCCAGTCTCCTCTGACTGTTTTTATAGTTTTGTCTTAATTTCTGGAGTATTACACTTGTCACAGTGTTTCTGAAAAACAGGTGGTCAAATCCAGCTACCACTCAATTCTATTTTCCCCAATTCACTTTCCTTGTATACTTATGACACTTCTGAAAATAATAAAATGGCTGAAAATGTGTTAAAGTCTAAGTTGGGCAAATCAAATTTGAATTCAGATTGCAAAGCCCGCTTGAGAACAACATGAGTTACCTGTAGATATCGTGTTTTACACTCGCACGAGTTTTCTGACTGGGATTGTAATCTTCAGGTGGCATGTAGATAATTGTCCCTCCTTCTGGCAGGGAGGTTTCACTTCGGGATTGCGACATTGATATGACACGCCATTTTGACATACCAAAATCTGCAATCTGAAAAGGACAAATCAGTTGTTCTGAGAAGAAAAACTGGATCTATCAGCTGACTGTTGTTAGAAATTCCTGAAATACATCCAAAAGAACAGGTCACTTAGAAGTCCTTAATCTGACACCCAAAAAGTACATGGTTGTCCTGGCAACAGGGAACACCAGCTCCAGTTCAAAAGCATTCCCAGGTCATGACTCACGCTATCCCTATAGCGTTGCCTTATCCTGTTGCTCTTTTAAGGATGGACTCATATATTCCGTGGCTGGGGAATCTGCTATGGAAGTCTGTCCCCCTATGAAGTAAATAACTTCCTTTGGTTAAAAAAACGCAAAAAAAATAAGCTTGCTGGCTGAGCTGCAGAGTGTGTGACATACCAGGGAGAAAGACAAGCAGCAGCTACGAGCTCCGCACTTGTTCAGCATTTGCTTAAGAGCAGAAACATTTCCAACAAAGACACTTGTGTGAGCACTGTGGCAACTAAGATAACAGAAATAAGCTTTCTGGAGAGTATAGACTCAAAACCCACAGTGAAAAATAACCTTTTTTTCTCTCTAAAACGGACTGTTATTATGTCTTGCTCACTGTAACTGGGCACATTGTCTTCCTCATTCAGTAGATCTGCGCTAGCCAGAAGCACTCTGTGAATGGTGTCAGTTTAACACACGTGCAATACTACTTCTATTTGGGATGCACGGTAACCTTCCTTGCATTTCCAGCCAGCTGTCCTAATTTAGAGAATCTTGCTTCTCCCCAGAAAAACACTTAAAACAACTTTAAGGACAGTCTTCCAGAGATTCCTCACAGGAGGCAGGGCAGGTATGCAAGAGTTAACCTCTTCCCTTCAACTGCTCCAGCAAAGCAACTGTTTAGATGTAGCCAGGCGGAGCGCCAGACCACACCAAAATAAGAGTGGATAAAAAAAAAATGACTTGGACCAGTTGCCCAGTCAGGTTTGTCAGGAAGCTGGAGAGATGGTAATACCAGCACAACTGAGTAGGAGGAGGTATGACTTGCAGAGGGTGTGAGCAGACACAAAGCTGCATAAGGCGCCCTGCTGCCAAGAAAGGTGTCTTTGCAACGGAGAAAGAAGAAATCAGCACTGGATCTTTGAACTTTGCTCAAAGGACTCCCAAAAAGATCCATCTCATGGTAGTAACTGAAGCATTCACCATTCAAGTATAAATTAAGTGCAAAATACCTCTTGAATACTTGAATAGAAGTACATGGTTTCAATTTTAAAACCAGAGGATCTTTTACCAAAGAACTCCAACTCTTTCAATTACGGAACCACCTAAGGATTTTGTCAGAAGTACTTTTAGTCTTTTTCACATCATGGTAGTGATATTTTAAAAGGCAGAATTAAAGCTTTAAACTAATGTTACTACTCTACGTAAGTTTGCCTGCTCTCAAGAACTTCACAAATGGCAACTTCCAACATGTTCAGATTTCAGTTATGTTTTACATGTTCTTATACTACACTAACATAACATATATGTACGTATGTATTGCACAAATAGGGTATTAACGTTCAAATTTGACCTACTGTCCTCCAGAACTAACTTGTCTGAGCATCTCCGACAGGACCACTTTCTATTTTCTTCTCAGAAAGGGCCAGATGTAGCTACCCTCAGAAGGCTGCCATACAAGAGTGTCCCTACTATTGAACATCAGCTATTGCTATAGCATAAAACAGCCTGAACCAACCCCGGCAGTCTGGTCTTTTCAGGTGGATCAAATCCATACCTGAGCAAAGCAAAGTTTTCAAAAGATAAACTCAAAAGTTCTGTCTGCAAGAAAAATACAGTAATTAAAAAAACGTTCGCTCATTCTGGATGCTGAAGAACACAAGAATTAAATAACTCTACCTTGACATGAAATTCATCATCCAGCAAAATATTCTGGGTTTTCAAGTCATGGTGCAGCAACGGAGGATTCATGTTGTGCAAATAGTTCACTCCCAAAGCAATTTCATAAAGAATGCGGAATCTCAGGCACCAGGGAATGTCAGGATACACATCCTTCTGCCAAGATAAAACCACAAAACCAGAATATAATCCCCTGTTCTGATCTGACAGCACAACACAAGGACTCCTATAACAAGAAGAAAATGACTTGGGCAAGCAGTAAACTTTGAAAACCTATGTTGCATGAGCTCCTCAAAAATTCTAACTCAGCCTTTAGGCTGCTTAGCTGTTAAAACAAATATATAAATGTTAATCATGCAGTGTTATGCTTCTGTTCCCTAGCATCCACATAATAGTTCATAATGGCTACACATGCCACTATTTACTATGCCACTTATTCATATGGAAATATGGTGTACAGATGAAACTGTATGAAACTTGCAACCCACAGATTATGAGTACTACAGAAAACAAGGCAAGAATCATATCTTCAACTGACATTAGAGAACAAAAAAGCTGTGATGAAACTAAGCACAAAAACGCTACCTTTATAAATATTAATATACCAAGGAAAAGGCAGTAAAACTCAACTGAAATCTTAAAAGTTATGCTGACACAAATACCTTTATGAAAAACACACAGCTGAGCTAGGGCATGAGATACCTATTGATTAAAGGTACAGAAGAGACTGAAGTGCTGTTGAGGCAACTGCAGCAGCTTTACAGTAGTTAACACGGGATGCTCAGACCAAGCTCATGGGAGCAGCTGAGAGCTCAGCACAGGAAAACTTACTTCTGAGAGTAAGATCTGGTAGAAATATCCACATCTGTTTAGACTAGCAATATTTTACTTCTATAAAGTAAAAAATCTTAATTTTTTAAAAAAATACAGATTCAAATTCAGGAAAACCCACTAATCTTTCTGTGATATTTACATTGGCAGTAATTCTTAAACACAGGCTTAAGTAAGAATAGAAGTATTTCAGCTTCTAATTTGAGAACAGTGATTTTTAAAGTGATTATATATAATAATTCCAGATGAAGACCATTATAGGTCACAACATTAAAGGAAAAAGTGTAATAAAACTAAAATTTGCTGATTTTGGTTGTCTTTTTGGGATACAGAAAGTCCACCTGAGCACCAAAGACTACTAGTGATAATGACTGTCCTTTAATTTGAAATATTATTAAGAATACACTTTACTATACTACTTCCCCTAAGTATGGATATCACAATGTATTTGAAACAACCAGGGATTGTATTTAAAGACTGTAAGTACACTTACCCCATGTAAAAGCTGGTTTAATGACCCATTTGTCATGTATTCTGTTACTATCCCCAGAAATTCAGGCTCGTTGCAAATTCCCAAAATCGGCAGAATGTAACTAAACCTGGCTTTGTGTAATATCTCTGCCTCTTTTAGAAGGTGGCTTCTATCACTTAAAAGAAAACAAACAAACAAACAACAAAACCATTACCATACCACTACTAGGAAACTCAAAGCAAACGTTGGGTTCACTGTATTCTTTTTGAAAAATTATGTACCTATATGCAGTACCACACCTTTCCCCATTTGATTCCTGCTCTGCTGTTTTGATAAAAGAATACTGTAAGACAAATTAGAATCTGAAAATGCAAATATAAGATAGCTTCCCCAGTTTTGTTGTACCGCACAAATCTCTCTACTTCCATCACACACTTAATCCATGTTTCCAGTGAATAAGGATACAGTCCGAACTCCAACTTCCACTATCCTATGTAACCCTAATGGTAGTCACCAGCTGCATTGGTCCTATTTTACTGCCTATCTTCAAACCTTGAGTTTTCACTGAGACCCAACATTAATTCCCTACAGTAAAGACTTTAATGCAATTCTCCAACCATTTAAATTTAGTGGACGCTGACGTGCGCTAAAAGAATATGGGTTAATGGAATGGGGTTAACAGAATGCACCTTCAGTTTCTGAAGGAAAAGGAACAACCAACTATGTTTTGTTTTCACACAAATTTTTCCTTCAAATTTGGCCTCTGCTTTCAATCACCCTCTGGAAGAAAAATCCCCTGGTTGCACAGGAAGGAACCAGCCTCATGATGTCTATATGCCTTAATTTGGCTGTGCGAATGCTTTCTGTTATGTCAAACCTTCTCATAAATGTGAATGTGATGCAGCTTTACAAATTCATACCTTGTAGCCTGTGAAGTTCAAGTTCTAGTTAAGATTGGGTATGCTTCTACCCCTAAAAATTACAAACTATTTCATATGCCTTATATCTTAGATATTCTTGAAAAAAACAGGTTTGCTGACAGTGAAGACACTTAGACCATGAAGGATAATTCTAATAGATTTAGACTTTATACCAGTGGAGACTGACACAGGTACAACTATGTGACTAGGATATCCAAATACAGGACTTCTACAACATATCTAAGACTGATCCTTTGGATGTGAGCCAGCCTGATTCAGAAGGGGAATTCAGACGGGCCATGGCTGCATACAAACATACTATGTCCATCATGATTTGCTCAGCACAGCACCAGGTTAATATGGCCATACAGCTCCCAAGTGAGAACTGGCTTGTAACCATCAAGCTCAGGGCACACAATAAAGAGCTCACATTAGTCTGAGCCCATCAGTGTAGATCTAGCTCTCATACTCATCAGAGTATTTGAAGAAAAGAGGAAGCCTAGAGAACTAAAGCCTGCTTTTACAACAGGAAAACACAGAATTTAGATGGATGTGAAATTAAGGGCAATTGTTGGTCCTTATCTATGTGATGGAAAAAGGCCTCTGTTATGGGAAACTCTAGGAAATGGTAAAAGTAAGAAGGCAGCCTTCAAACAAAGCACGGGACAAAAGACACAATTCCCTCCCTTCCTTTCTCTCTCCAGAAATGACTAGGTTTGAGAAAGCTAGGGGTTTTCCCAGACTGTGAGGCACATCTGCATGGGATTCAGCCGTAGCCAGGAAATGTGTTGCAATATATCAAGGACTATTCCTGTGCCTGTAAGTCACTTCACCTTTGTCTGCTCCATACCAGAAGGGCATTGAGTAATGCCTAAATTAGCATAAGCCCACAATAGATTCCCAGCTGGCTTTGCTCTTGGGCTGGTCACACACCAAGTTCTAGGATACATGGCACAAGATTCCTGTTTGGGGAAATAACCGCACCATGAGCTCTTCTTTTTTCTTGCCAGTATTTACAGGATGGCATTTTATGTTGCCGACTATACACCTGACAAATCATTTGCTGCAGACTTGATTACAACAGATTCTCTTATAGCTTTCAGTCTTCTGATAGCATTTATAAGCTTTGCATGATATATGCTAGGTGGCTGAATTATTTTGATTACCTCAGTTGCCCTCTTCATCATAATTTCATAGGTTAGATGTCACAGTAATCTAAATTCCTGCAAGGCTAAAAATAATATTTGCTGTTTTCTCCAAACTGAGTTCAGAGGACATTGTATTCCTGATTAGCAGGGACTTAAGCAGACACTTAAATTAAAGAAAACAACTCCAACAACAAATATACTAGAGAACACAACATTCGTGCTGAAAAACATAATTGAGATTCCATGTCATTCTGGCAAGGTTTCAGAGATAAAGTCTGTGTATACACACCTGGGGAATAAGAGGTGAGATAGCTTAAACCAGCTTATTTTATATTCCAGTAAATTGAGCCACAAATACTAGAAGCCTTGTTATTTTGAGTGAAGCTATTCTGCCTAAATGCCCAACGCTAGATCAAAGAAACCCGAGGCAATAAAGATTAGACACTTAGGTAAGAGAGGCAGGCTTCAGATAGGGTATGAAGAGGCAGATTTGCATTGATATGATTAAAAATTGGCACTATAGGGAATGAATGAGGCCAAGATGGATGAAAAACTACCTGCTGCCCTCTTACATGGAGTGACACCTCCTCTAATAACCACACTGGCACTTGGGCCCTAGGAAAGTGGGGAACACAATTGCTACAAGTTGAAGAGCTAACAGAAGATACCAGTTATACATTTGGGCCTACAAGCCTATTATTTTAAATTAGCTTCTCTCAGTACTGTGAGATGTAGGGGGGGGAAAAAAAGTCAACTGTGCATTGTCTTGGAGAAGATTCTTCTAGGAGCTAGAACCAAAGTCAGCAATCTCTAGTGGAAACACTAATATATTCCTTACGCTCTCTCTGTAAAGGACAGCTCTGCAGTAATCACTGTATTCCAGCAAAATGGTTAGCAACCAGCGCGCCCAGAAAGAAGCCGAACCGTGCAAACCTTCACGGTGAGGAGGAGCCCAGGCGCGCACCGCAGAAGGAAAACCCTTCCAAACCCTTCCAAACCCTTCCAAAGAGGCAACCTGCTCAGTGCCTCACACGCTGGGACTCAAACCACCCAAACCAAAGGCAAGAGAGGAAGCCCCGGGGCTAGTACGCACTTTCTCACGCCTCCAGCTGAACCCCTCTTTTGTGGCATCTCCTTTGCCCTTGGATTTGAAGCAGCGCTTCCTACCGAGACACCCGCTCTCCTCCACCGAGCCGAGAAACCCGCGCCGGCAGTTTCCCCGGGGACAGCCCGGCCCAGGCCCGGCCTCCACCGCCCGCGGCCGCCTTACCCACCGTCGGGAGGCGCTCACCGAGTGTCCCCGGCGGTGCGGGACAGCGGGACCCCCTTCGTGCTTTGGGGGAAAGGTGGGTTCAGCTCGGTCCTTCCCCATGGGGGGCGGCCGGGGGTGGGGTGGGGAATCCCTCCCCACCCCGGGCCGACCCCGCGATGCCCCATCCCGGCGGCCCCGTCCCCGTTTACCTGTCTAGCAGCGGCCCCTGCAGGCATTTGAGGGCCACCGGGACCCTCCAGTCGGCATGGCGGGCGGCGGACACGGTGCCGTAAGCGCCACGGCTGATGAAACGCAAGTCCGGGAGTTTGCTGGAGGGGATGGAGGGGAGGGCGTAGCTGATGGCGGCCGCCCGGCCTCCGCCGCTCATCCTCGCACGCCGCCGCCGGAGTCTCTAGGCCCGGCGCAGGCCAGCGCCGCTCCTGCCGGCCTCCTTCCCCGCCTCCTGGGCCCGCCTTCTCCCCGGCCGGCCGGCCAGCCCGCTCCTCGTTCAGTCAGCGACTTCCCTTCCCAGCGGAGAACGGCCTCCCGCGGGCTGCCAGGCCGGGGAAAGAAGGCGGAGCTGCCGCCAGGAGCCTTGGCGGGAGGGGGAAGCCGGGGAGAGCGCGGCGGTGCCGGGAGGCATCTCCCGGGCCGCAGGTGAGGGGGAGCGGGGAAGCCGCCCCCTCTGGCCGGGAGGCGGGCGAGGGCTGGGCTGCTTCTGTTCTGAAGGACGATGCGGGGTGCCAGAGCCGAGCCCGGCCCGGAGCGCCGCCCGCCGCCCTTGCCGGCTGTATGTTCGGTGCTCAGGTGAAGTGAGAGGAGGTTTAGCTCTCCCCCGCAGACGGCAGGCTCCCACTTGCCCTCTCCGAGTCTGTTCTAGGAAGATTTTTCAGGATAGCGGCGTTTCAAAAAGGTAATTTCGAAATTTCCGGAAGGTGCAAGTTCCGCCTTGCCCCTGCTGAGGGCGGGCCGGCCGGCCCCTGGGGCCCGCACAGCTCTGCGGGAGGGTCGGGCACGAAGGCTTTGCGAGGCCTGCCCACCAAGTCAAGTTCTTACGGACTAACAGAACGCTTTAATTCAGAGTTGGAAGGCTGTAGCGTTCCACAAGGACTGACAGGATGAGATGGAGGTAAATAGAGCAGATCCCTCATGGATCTTGGGCTAAACGTCTGTGGCTTTTCACCAATCCTCCCAGGAATGGCTAGGGACCAGAGAGCGAGGGAAAGGCGCCAAGGTTTCAAACTTGATATGCTGAGATATTTCACAGCATGCATTTTAAAGCATGGCAATTGTTTTTCAGATCCAATACTTCAAAGAGAGAGCTTTGCTACGTTTTTCCAGTTTTCGTATATCTTGAACAATTTATATCCTCCAAATGCTGCAGCATTACTAAAATACCAAGGAGCCATATAAAGCGAGCGCTGACTTCCTCTGTTTTCAGTTTTCCTTTCGCCTGTGGCTTTCAGACACACTAGGTGGTTTCCCAGAAGTGTAATTTTGATGCAATATTTGCAATATGCCGGTTCTGGGTATCCGTTTATGTACATCCCTTTCTGTGTTTACCATGTCAGTAGTACTATTTGTCATACTTCAACTTAGATATTTCTAAAAAGGTTTTGTTGGCTGAAGAAGATAGTATGCAATGAATACACACAGTGAGCAGGTGTTATAAAAGCACTGTGAAAATCCATAAGGTACTTTCTACTAAGAGATTATGAATACCGCTATATAAAAAATGTTAAGACACTAGAAAAAGTTATTTCACATCTGGTTGCCATGCGTTGTCTTAATTTCGTGTGTATTTATAATTTCAAGTATACTAACTTAAAAAACCAAGAAAATTATTGTGATTATAAAAAGCAATAGATAGGTGACAGTGCCAAGAGTATTATGATAGGCTTTTCTTCAACGAATTGTTTTCTTATAAAATGTAGAGAGGTTTTGTGGCTTAGAAACTTACATACTGTCCAAAGAGCCTGTCCATTTCCATTGATGCCCGTGGGTTTTGGAACAATGCTAAGACAGAGCTGGGCCAGTTTCTGCTACCCGCGCAGAAGCAATATTGACATTTTCATCACAGTAAAGGAATACAGGATGAGTAACAGGAATATGTAATTAGCTGCCGCTTTCTACAGATCTTTAGGAATTTTGCCAGAGTTTGCTAGTAAGGGTGGAAAGGGAAGGGGAGTGCTCCATTTGATCTGAGTTGTGTGGCCGTAGCGCTGTGGTGAGCTGTGTGCTTTGGTGGCACACAAAAACAGAAGTTCCAAAAAGATAAATTGGTGACTTGGAGTTCCTCAGACAAAGAGGGGCTTCTGAAGGAATAATTAGAGTGAAACATTACTGCTTCTGAAAACCCCTCTTTTTTTTTTTTACTTTGTTGGTATATTAAAAGACATTCTCTCAAATGATGTAAGTGGCATCATAGCTGGCTTAAAGTTTCATTGTTGAAGTTGCGTGGCATAACCAGCAGCTAAAATACAAGGTAATTGCAGTACAAATTAGAGTTTAAAATATTACTTGTTTTGATTGTTTTGAAACTGTTAACTGTTGTAAAACTCAAATACTACATTATGTCAATTGAAGTATTATACGTGGTATTCTGATTTTTATATTAACTGTATAATTGGCTTTAAATCAGTGCTGTAATGGTGTTCAGGAGAGCCATGTAACCGTACCTGTTGACTTTCTGTTTCCAACTGTAAAGCGGGTCGGATCCTCCTGTCTAAGAGACTCATATTACACTTACTCTTAGTATGTGTGGTTGATTTTCTTTTTAATCACTTCTAACAATTTTTGAGAAATACCTTCATAAGTGTATTTCTCAAGCAGTATAAGACCTAACTTGTTTCAGCGGTTCTGAGCATGTAAAAAAAACATCTAAACTTTGTTCTCAGTGTTAATGGTTTTTACTTAAAATCCCTTTGGTATCTGTAAATGTAAGGAGGATTCCTTCTTCTAATAAGCATGAAGTGACCTGCCGGACAAATCTGTGGCACATTTAAGAGTAATCAGTGAGTAAATGGTGAACTCTGATCAGTTTTTATGCTTTCAGTATGCTGAAGATTGAGAAAATAAGCATTTTCTTGTAAAACTCCAGCTGTCTATGCAACCACAGTGACACCTCAAACTTCACTCACAGAGGAGGCGCAGCTCCCTCACCGGTGAGGAGTACAAGATAGACTTCCCAAGGCTCTGGTTGTTATGAGAAGGGTGGTGGAGACAGTGTGTAGCAAAGCTGCTTGTGCCAGTGCTAATTTGTGCATTCCTGTCTGGTGCTGGTGGGATACAGCGTTCACCCAGAAGAAACCTGAGCGTGTCTGTGTCTCAAGGCACTGGCAGTTTCTACCCCTGTTTTCTGGAAAAGTGAAGAAGTCTCATGTTGAATCCGTAGGAAGTTCTAAAGCAGCAGGCAGATAGACTTCTGGATAAGTTAACTTGGTTATTTCTATTCTTTAAATAATTCTGGCATAAAGAAAGAATGCAGACCAGAAGGTCAGAATCTAGGTCCCAGGGCCTGAGCTGGGGAGGAAAAGTAGGTTTGTGTTTTCTTCCTGTTCCTGGGACTGTCCTGTCAGACCATGTCAGAACAGCTTTGTCTGTTATTGCAGAGGTCTTTAGCAAAGCCCAGAGCCATTAAACTGCAATTTGAAAATGTGCAGTTAACAGTGGTATACTAATGAAAACAACTGATAATCGCCTTTAATGTAATATTTATGCAATAGTTTTTTCTGAGTCAAATCAAGTGCACACTGTTTCTGACAGTGCTGCTACTGTGTTTGAAGAAGCAGGTGATGTAATCTTTAATTTGCCGTCTGTCTCACTGTGTCAGGTGATAAATGATCTGGTACGGCAAGCTGCGCCTTTCACATTGCTTATTATCTAATGGACAGAAGAATAAAAAAGTACTCTTCAAACTGAAAGAGAAGTTTTGAAGTTCTTCATCAGGATTGTGGGCAGGATCTGTATTCACGTGGGCTTCCTAAGATAGGTCAGGATTTTGATAAAACGAAAGCTTTTGTTAAGTACTGCTTCTAAATGATGGAAACTGTATTTAGACCGTGTAGCAGATAAACAGCTGCCTCTTTACTTGTTCTTTGAATTTTTAACTTGTGATAATTCCCACACTGACATTTCATTCTTATTAAGCGGTCTTTGGTCTGACTCTTCCCTTCACATGAGAATTTTCTGAAGGTCCGTGTTGATAATGAGATAAACAAAAGTCCATGGAGTCTAATATTGCTCATGTTGGATTAGCGTTGTAATGAGAGTGATTCTGTTTCTTGAATTTAAGAAGCATTTGGTGAAGCTGGTTTTGAAAGTGTGACAGCTATGTCGGTGAGGTTAGTCTTCAGCTTGTGAAATCCAGGAGGGCAGCTACTGCATGCTCAGTACATGAGGATACAAACTTGAAAAATGCTTTTCATGCCTTCTATCTCTATATAAATGAGAAACTAGAGTAACAACTGAAATCAGACATTTTTCCGTATGGGCAGCACAGGGTGGATGGAGTGTTTAGATTTCTACTGTAAGCAGGTATTTGCACGTAAGTTGAGAAGAGGCTACAAAATACAGAGAGGTATTTTCTTTCTGTGCATCTGTTGAACTCATGCACATTGTTTGCATCTGAAAGACAGGCCTCCTGTGCGTGCAGCCTTTTATATTCATATACATGTATATAAAAATGCACACCACCTGTATGGCTTTGCTAATGGAAAGACTGAGTTTTCTGAAGCAAGTTGTTGCACTTTTGCCTCTTCATTCAGAAGAATTTTAGTACCTTCATTTTTACGGACATTAAACACCAAATGCAGTTGTGTTGTTTTAAAACTCACCAGGTTGACTGTTTTTCCAGAACAGCACAGAAAATTGTATGGATCTCTGGGTTGTCAAAGCAATATGTTCAGATTTAAAGAAGCTATGGTTTCATGATGCAATTTAAAAAACTGATTTTATCATAGCCAAAGAGGGGTAATATTCTCCCCAAATAAGTCAGGTTCAATTTGTTGTGGTTTCAAATACTTTCCTTCCAGTGCAGTTTCTCCTTGCATGCCCATTTTTAGAATGAATGAATTTCTATTTTTTTACCCAGCTGTAAAAGTGTAATTTATACTGTCTATATGCCTTAGGTCTGGCCTTTTTGGTAATTTGTTTTATAAAAATATCTGGGTCTAATGGAACAGCTGGAATTCCACTGAAAATCAGAGTTGACAATTGAATGCTCCTCTCTGATCTCAATAGCTGCAAGACTATCAAACCCCGTAGACTACATCAAACACTTAGGCTATGACTGTGTGTTGGGATCAAGGATGGATCTCAGTCTGGATGTGCCTGGGACCTCAGCTGTGACCTGCCTGGGAAAGAGCTGGGAAGAGATCTACCTGTGCATCATATTCTCCCTCCTCAGTTGCCTCATCATCTTGTGCTGCGCTTCCCATGCGCAGTGAAACAATATTCAGAGAGGACAGCTACCAATAGTTCCCACCAAACAGTGGCACCAGGACTGTGATAGTCACCGTCCTGCCTCATAAACACAGCCTTACTTTGTCTCAGGGCCCTTCCTTGTTCTTTTAGACTACTTGTTTGTTTGTTTAGCTGCTTTTTGATTATATTTTGCAAGTAGGATCATTTTTATGGCAGGATTTAGAATTACAAGTTCAGCAGAATAGAATTATTATCTTGCCCACAAAATTTGGGAAGGATTGTCTAGCAGTCTGCTGTATTTTTAGAAAGGTAGTAAAAAAAGCAAATAGGTGATTAAAATCAAGTAACGAAACTCGTTGTGTCTTCTAGAGATAATTGAACATTTGTTCAGGTCATTAATGTAATTTCCTATGAACATATAATACTCATTCTCCATGATGAAGGTTTACTGGATATGACTAACCTGAGGACAGGAAAATGCTAATCTTAAATGCTAATCTGTATCATTTAGGTAAAACTATTTACGTGATCATATGAAGTAATACAAAAGCATAGCAATAGTCAGAATGTGGATTTACATATTTAGCTGTTATACCTCTCACACAACTTTACTGCATTTTTACTGTTGGACTTAAGCATGACAGATCCTGTTGCCTATTAAATATTCTGAAACATTGAGGAAAAGACATTATTTTTATCCTAACTCTTGATAGTCCCAGGATTTTCTTCCTTTATTTAGGTTTTATGTATAAAGGACTCTGTTTTAGAAATGTATTTTTCATTCAGTAATCACAATGCCATTGTTCTTGCTTTTTTTTTTTTTCTGGTGTGGATTTTCCAAGGTTTTAATTGAAAAGAGAATGGATTTATAATGGATTTTTTAAAAGGAATATTTTGTCTAAATATTTTGTACCACCTACAAACTAGACAGTAGTAACGTTGTCAATTGTACTTGTTCTTATGGGCGAGAAATTGTTTCCAGTCCTGATATTTTCCAAAGCATCAGGTGTTTAGATTGTGGCTGAGATCCTCTTTTGCCGGCTGCCACCCTGGCAATATAATGATAAACTTGCTCAGATCTATTGATAATTACGAGGGCTGCAACAGAGGAGCGCTGTGGAAACCAACACCCTTTGCAACCATCTGTGTAGTCTCCTAGCAGGCTTAATCAACCCTTGCTAGCAGGTACTGCACACTCGCTGGGCTGTTCCTGAACATCTGAATTTTTTTTAAAATTATTACCTGTTGTTTTATATGACTCTTTACACAATTTTGGTTTAAGAGATCTGCATGAAAGTACTTGTATCCAGCTATTGCAACATATTGCAACATCGATACTACCCAGCTGACTGAATCAAGGGGCAGAGATGCTCAGAGCTTCTCTAGCAGTTTGGAGGGACCGAGGGAGTGCTTGGGAGTATACTACTTCTGAGTCACTGAGGATTTTATTTCCATGTTGTGCTATTGCTGGTGCCCATGTGATGATGACACATCGTAACGATAACGTCAGGATAAACTCTGGTCCTCTCTTGAAGGTAAATGATACTTCCTCTCAGCCCTAGCAGCTTAACAAAGCCACCCCATGCTTGAATCATTTGGCTTTTATTTTCTGTTTTCACTGAGCTTCCTCATTTCTTCTCTTGCTTGTGGGACATAGATAGTTTTATGAACCAGTCCTCTTCCTAGCCACCTGCTTTTCATGAACCTAGTGAAGCTTTCTGTGTGGAAGTAATGCAGAGGCAAAAGCTTGGTAGAGAAGAAGGAAGGGAAAGAGGGGGAGATTTTGGTGGATTCTACTTGGACACAGTAACACTCTGATATTTTTCTGTACCTTTCTCAACATGCGCTGTCTTGGATTCCGTGGGGCCACACAGAGCTCAGGTCCGTCATAGGTGCTGCATCCATGCTAATAAATTGAAGATGTGCCGGACCATTTCTTAGCCACAAGGCCAGCTAGCATGGGGTGACTGTCATCCATCCAAAACGGAGAGTCGGCATCAGAAATGCCTGTTAAGGATAGTTCCTGACTCTTAACTCCTGAAGCATGGGGGTCGTTTAGGGGAATGAGCCAAAAGGGTTGTTTTTTTTTAACAGACTTCTAACAGAACTATCTTCTGGCAGAAGATTGAGTTCCAGGACCTGGAAGCATCCTCTGACACTTCTGAATTTACTAGCACGGGTAGTATGAGGTATTCAGTGGTCTGCTATGTTCAAGAACAGGCTATGTTCATTTTTAGACCGGAGTATTTCCTCAATTGCTTCAGCTTGCCCCTTCTCCCTACTTCTAGGTTTTAACTTTTTTAAAAATTTTCAGTCTAAAATCCTGATGTTTTTGGTGTTTTCAACAAAATTTTTTCAGCTGAGAGCAAGCTGAAAAATTTACTTTCAGCAATGCATTAGAGCAAAATTTCTTTTTCTCTCTCTTTTTGTATTTAAATTGTTAAAGAAATGTGGCAGTTTTGGTGCAAAGCACAAAAGTTTTGACACTCTATATGCCTTGAATGTCAAAACTCTCCCAGGCCCGTAATTACAGTTCCCAGAAGCACATAATGTGTTGGAGCTCTGTCCTGTAGCTTGAATAGCTACAGTTGTCTCCAAATAGCCGTCAGGCTGTCAGAATGAAGGATAAGGATAGCATTCATTATCTCACTACAAGACTATGAGGAATGGTCTAGGTAATCAAATGGATGCATAGAACCAGGTGGTGAAGTGGGGGCTGGAAATATTAAACATTTGCATTTGCTTTTTTTGTGTTTTGTGTTGGCACTTCAATAAGTGTGAAAAATTGACATGTTAATTTGGCAACGCCTATGTGCCTTGAAATCGAATTAAGATGCAGCTTATCTATAAGTGAAATAAGAAGCTAAGACTTGTAGGAACTGAGCATACTTCGTACAGAACAAGACTGAATTCTCGATAGAAGCAACAGCTCCAGTTTACAGCTTCAGATTTGAAAACCTTTGGGCTTGAGCAAGGCCAAATCTTGCCCAAATTCTGGGATGTGAACCATCTCCAGTAAATACTCTTTCATTTAATGAAAGACCATTTTTCTTGCGTAAAACTACTCGTTGTGGCAACACTTTTTTCTTTCGTTTTTTTTAAAAAGAAAGAAAGAAAAACTTCCTGGTGTTTGTTAACTAAACTATTCAACCCTATGCACTGATAATCCAAGCCTTAGTCATTTTGTGTGTAAGTGCAATTAATTTTTATTCAATTAGGAGCAGGTAATTCCTGATGAGCATTCTGCTGAATGTCTATAGCTTTTAGCAATAGTACTTATGTCTTGAGGAATTTAGAGTAAACCAAAATGAATCAAGCCTGTTAATCATTTCCTCAGGTTTCAGCCGTAAACACATGGCCTTCTCTTCCTTTCTGTATACATTATCAGCCTGTGTCATCTGGGAATAACGTAAGGCATATTTTTAGTACAAATGTAACAGTTTGGGAGTGAGTAAATTCCAGGAAGAGATCATAAGCAACAACCCAAAAATGAAGGTGGCATATTTTCATGCGCAATATATGTGTAAAACAGGTATTAAATGAGGACCTCATTTACCAACTCACGTGCCCAGGGTACCAAATATCACTCCTGTGAGTTCAAATTGTCTGAATGACTATAGATATTAGTGTGACCCTTTCCCAGGTCTAGACTGGAGCACATGGACTGCCTGGGGGTCTTCAATAAAATCATTGATACCTGACCAATATAAGAAATGCCTATGAAGATTTAACAGGCCTGGAGGTACCACAGCTCACCATCAGCCAGGGGGAAATAGCATAGACAGGCTAAGGGGACAGTTGGGATGAGGCTTAGGAATGCATTTGAAGTCATCTGCAGAATGAAGATGTTTCCCTGGAGTGCAATTCAGAAAATTGGACACATCGATACTCTTTATCAACGGTGGTAAAAATGTGGTATTATCATCTTGGATGAAGCATATGAAGACACCCCAACACCTAGCTCCTAACCGTTTAAACCCTCACAGCTTTAGTGTCCTTCAGGCATCCCAAAGACACCGGCAGAATCTGCTGAATTCAGAGGTGTGTGAGATCAGTGAAAAATTTTTCATTATACTTAGCAGACAGCGTAAACAGGCTCAGACCTTCTATGGCTTAGCACAATGGTGCCGGGTGCCATGTTTCTGCATTTTAAAATATAGTTTGATGTTTAATAAAAGCTCTTAATGACTTTTTCACTAAAATAAGATCTCGCACACCACAGCTGCATACATGATGGTCTGTCCGGTTCTTATGGCTGCTGAATGGAAATCATGGAAGACATTTTCTGAAGTTTATGCTGGTGTTCTGTATTTTACCTCTGTGCAACGAGACCCAGTGGCTGCGTTCGAATCCCCTAACATACTTCTGTATTAGAAAAAATAAAGGCTTGTGCACATTATTCCTTTTCAAATGCAAAAAGCTTTGACGGGAAAAAGACAAAACTCTACAAAAAATTTAGACTGCTTCTTAAAACTGTTTGAGTTTTCAGGTAATGGTCAGCTGGTACATCTGTATACTAGTTTTCTACTGTATTATTTCAAGCATGTTTATTTTATGTTTCACATGCCACCTGGTGGTCTTCAATGAGAAAGCGAAATTTTGTCTGGTTTAGTAAAGTGGAAAGATGTTTCTGTGTAAATATTCCCAATAAATGTAAAATCTTTACTATAGCTCCATATCTCAGCAAATATACCCAACAAAATTTTCAGAAGTTTTGTAAAGAATAAGTTTTAAGAGCATCAAATACACATTCGTTTAGAACACAACCTTCAAGGTAACAGTATGTTGTAGTAATTGTGCTATACATATAGTTAAAGATGAAATACCAGAGAAAATATGCAGGATGCAAATTCTTTTCATCTCCAGAATAGAAGCATTAATACAAATTTTATAGACACTGGCCGAGAAAACAACTGCCACACAATGCAGTGGTACTGACATTCCAGGAACTGTTCTCCTAAGAAGTTAGTTCTGGCAAATCTATTAAAATGGTATGATTTTTAGAAGATTTTCACTACCTCAAAGGCAGTTGTCTTTTCAAATCAGAAAATGCCATGGTTTTAAAACAAGAAGGTTTTTTTTTTTGCTGTTTCATCTTTCCTTAGTAACAAAACGGGAAGTCAATCCTGCTGAAGTTTTCCTTCAGAGAGAACTTCTGAGGCAAGGAGAGTGGGAATTTGAGTCTAACCTGCTTCTGTATGTCTGGAAGGGTTCAAAGTTCCTGTAGGAAAATATGCATTTGTAGTGGGTCTGGCTGAGCTTGCTTTCCACATAGCAGCAGTGTTTTTGTGCTAGGAGCTATTATTTCTTTAGAACTCAAAGGTTTAAACTTGGGTTAGAAGTATTTTTACTTAAAGTAATGCAACAAAAACAAAAGATAGATGCTGTTTTCTTAGGTGGGAAAGAGGGAGAAAATAGCAAGGACAAGGACAGGTGAGATTACACGGATTTTATATATCTGATACTAAAAAAATGTTTCAGAGTTCCAATTATTCATCTATTATGCAATTGTTAGGTGGCTAATTTTTTTTTAATAAGACCATCAACTCAAACAGACTTGCAGGAAGAACATAGTAGCCTCAGGTTGTCTTATGGAAGGTGTTAAACTCACCAAAGGCTTCTGTGCTAATGAATGACTGTCATCATACGTTGCTCTTCTATAAGTTGCTGGGTTTTATGTGCTGTGCTTTCCTGACCATTAAAAAAGAATTACCAGCCTCTTCAGGTGTTCAGGTGTCCCCTACTTCTTTGAAAAATGTGGTCATTCTACATTATTGGAACACTAATTGAGATTTTATTTTTATTCTTTTACTGAGTAGACCCTTGTTTCTAAGCTTTTGAATACTTTTGCAGCAGCCTTGTTTTGGTGTCCTAAACAGCACAAATAATCCTGATGATTTATTGCTTTATTGACGAAAACATCCGGGGCACATATACAGGAACTTGGAGAAAAATAAATAAATTGGGCTATACTTGGGCTGCATCCTTTCAGAAGTACCTTTGAGTAATGTTCTTACAGAGCAGAGCTGACTTTGTGGTTTTACTCTGTGAAAATATGCAGTGGGTTGACCTTGGCTAGCTACTAGGTGCCCACCCAGCTGCCTTTCTCAGCAGGACAGAGGGGAAGAAAATAAAATGAAAAAGAACCTGTGTGTTGAGATGGAAACAGTTTAATGAAGAAAAAGGAAAGGCTGCACGCAGAAGCAAAGGAAAACAAAAGATTTGTTCTCTACTTCCCATCAGCAGGGGATGTTCAGCCCCTGCCTGGGACGTAGGGCCTCAGTATGTGTAGTGGATGCTCCAGGAGACAAGTGACTTGATGATGAGCGAGTGCCTCCTCCCCTCCTCCTTTCTCTTAGACCTTATTGCTGAGCAAAATGTTATATGGTTATGGAATATCTTTTTGGTGACTTTGGATCAGCTGTCCTGGCTATGTCTCCTCCCAGCTTCTTGCGCACCTCCAGCCTACTGGCCTTTGGGGGTGGGGGATTTTGGAGAGAAGGCCTTGATGCTATGGGAGCACTGCTCAGCAGTAGCCAAAACACTGGTGTGTTATCAATACCTTTCTAGCTACAACTACAAAGCATAGCACTTTGAGGGCTTCTGTGGGGAAAGTTAACTCCATCCCAGCCAGATCCAGTATAATCTCCATGCCTTATTCCATACTATTTGTGTCATGCTCAGGTGCCACGTAATTTAATAAATTTATACAACTTCTAATCATCTTTTTGTATCTAAATCTCATTACTGAAATCCATTCTAAGCAACACAGCTTATACTGCATACTTAAACCACCTTTATATCCCAACATACAGATTTATACATTCTCATTAGCTACTAACCTCTGTCCCTGAACAGTTAGATCTGATTCTCCCATTCCATAGGCTTCCTCCACTCCTCCAAATGTTTGTAAGAACAGGCTATGAGTTGGGCCCCATCTATCAACATGGGTGCCCAGCACAGGAGAAGCAGAACGTTTGAGTGTTGAATGCCAGCACCAGTTTAGTTTGGCTCATTGTTGCACTTGCCCGGTTCCTTCCAGAGTTTAATCTTCATTGGCTCAGGTTGTTAGGTCGTTCCTGCTACGTTACTTTCTACAACATACAACTCACTTCACAGATTATTTTTCTGCAATGAAGCACAAGGATGAGGGTCTCCCTGTCCTTTCACATTAACTGCTAAGTACATCCAGGTCCTTGAGTGAAGACAGTCCCACAAATGGGTTTGCCTTTTCCCGTGGGAGGAGCGATCCACACCACCTTCCCCAGCTATTTCCCTGTGTGCACTGTGGGGACCTTATCTTCCCCCACAGTACACGGGTGTTTTTTGAGCAGGAGCAGGACTGTTAGCAGATCCTTTGGTGTTAACCAGCCCAGTGGCTTCTGCTAAATGTATATCCCAGTGCTTCCATGCCCCATTGCCCCATGCTTTCAATGTAGTCTTTAGCAGTGTGTTATATCTCTCAAGACTTTTCCAGAGACTTGTAGGTGATAGGGGATGTGATACATCCACTCAGTGCTGCATTTCTTGGCCCAGGAACTTCTGAGGTTATTTCAGAAATGAGTCTCATTGTCTGAGTCAATTCTTTCTGGGGTACCATGATGCTGCAGAATCTGCCTTTTAAGGCAACATCAAAGATGATGTTTTGGGCAATGGCATGGTTTACAGGATATGTTTCTAGCCAATTACGAGTTCCTTCCACCATTCTGACTATGTTGCACTTGCCCTGGTGTATTCTTGGTGGTGGTCCCATATGGTCAGTTTGCCAGGCCTCACCTTATTGAAAAGTTAGCTGCTGCCTGTGCTGCTCTCTACTTACTTGTGTGGCTCACTTGATTGTGGCATGTGTCACACGTTCATGAGTGACCTGTGTGATGGCCTCCGTGGCCAGGTCCATCCCTTGATCATGAGCCCATCTGTATGTTGCATCTCTCCCCAGATGTCCTGATGTTTTGTGAGCCAATCAAGCTACAAATAGCTCACCCTTAAACTCCCAGTCCAGTTCTACCTGAGCTGCTTCAGTTTCGATTGCCTTGCCTACCTGTTCATTGTTTTGATGTTCTTCAGTAGTGCTGCTTTTGGGCATGTAAGCGTCTACATGACATACATCAAGAGATAAGTAGTGCAGCCAGCAAAACTCCATGACACACACAGAAACTTGCAGCTTAATAACTATTGTAACTATAGCATGATTAATACAAAACTGCTGTGCATCTGAAGTAGGCAGTGACCCTGTGGAGATTCTGTGCTGGAATAGGCTCCTAGCAGGACCTGTGGCCCGTGGACAGAGAGGAGCCCATGCTGGAAGAGGTCTGCTGACAGGACTTGTGACCCTGTGGGGGGCCCAGGCTGGAGCAGTCTGTTCCTGAAGGGCTGAACACCATGGAAAGGACCCATGATGGAGCAGTAAAGAATTGTAGCCTGTAGGAAGGACCCATTTCTTGGAGGACTCTCTCCTGTGAGGGACCCCATGCTGAAGCAGGGCAAGAGTGTGAGGTTGAAGGAGCAGGGGAGACAATGTGTGATGATCTGACCACAAGCCCCATTCCTCATCCCCCTGTGAAAAGCTCCAGTGATTTCTGACAAGTTGTCGCTGCCAGAAGTTTTCTGCCCTTACAGTTAAGGCCGCAGCCTTAACACGTAAGCAGTGAAGGTAATAGGGGGGAAATTGTGTTTTTAAACATAGAAATGAAACAAATGATTAAAAAAAAGTAATGGAGAATTTAAAAAGAGGGGGAATTTTAGCAGAAGTTCGGTCGCACTCTGGCCATGAGTATTTGGAAGAGGGTGAAGCAAGAAACAACAATTTAGGAACGTGATATGGATACAATAAGTACCAAAAATAACTACATGAGCATTCATTTTATCCCTGACTATTGAGTGATCTTTGCTCTCTGGGTGTCCAGAGAAGCCCTCTCAGCCATGCAGAAAGCCAAGCATATGGCTCCAGCCAGCTAATTAACTTTAATTATGCGGCTAGTCTCAGGGACTTCATCTGCTGCACTGAGGTTGGCTTCTGAGGCATGAGAGCACTCACTGATTTGCCGGTTCTCTGATTATCCAAGCAAGGGCTCCCATCGACAAGTGTGGTCTGTACCCATCCGGCCTATACAGACAAATTGTTTTGCACAGGTATAAGGTGTTCAAGGAGCAAGGGCACGTAGGTATGGGTGGGTTTCCTCTCAGCATAGAGGTGGAGGAGGGCCAGAGAAAGCAGCAGGAGCAAGTGGTGGGGAAGCACTTCTGGAGACAGAAATTAGCCATAGAATTTGGTGCTGGCCACATGCCTGACGTGGTGCACGTGTGCGAATGCTTGTATGGTTCAGGCCGTGTTCTTCAGGCTTTTGTTGCTAGCCTTTTAAGGGTGCAGCCCGTCCTGTGGCAGAGGCTCTGCCTTCCTATTCTGCTTGTGCTTTTGTCAGTACCTTATGGACTCTGCTACTTTGTACGCGGGATTATGTGTAAAATGCTTGGCTGTGAATTTAAACTGCACGTTGACAATTTGTAATGACTTCACCTTTGTAGCTGCGGCACCAGCAGTGCCAGCTGACTTGTCACTGTGCTATTTGAAGTCTACGCGCTGGCACTGCCATTACAGCGAGGGCTTTGTGACAATACGCAGCAGCAACTAACAACGGTGACCACTCGATGTCACTGTTGTCATTCAATTTCATACTTGACAAAAAAGCCTTGTTAGCTGTGTTTTGATATTGGTGAGAATGTGAGCATGACATTTCCGATAAGCAGCATGATAATTCTTCTCAAACAGCTGTATAAATAATCAGCTTTCTTAAAGCACTCTTGGGGATAGGTTTATCTTCCGTATATTCCTCAATTACTTGCAGAGTATAAATATAATAAAATATTGTGATCTGCATTTTTATTTTTTATAGAATCTCTTTGAAAAATAGAGTAGTTAATTTAAGTTACCATCTATATTACAAATCTATGAGTAGAAGTTTTTACATATTAGTATATTTTTAGTGATTATCCCTCATACACAAGCACATTTCAAGAGATGTTTCAGTATTTTACTTTTCACAGAGATGTTTATTTAATGCAGTTCTAAGTTGTCATGTACATCTTACAGTGATAGAGGAGAACACATGACTTTGGTAGAGCAGCTAAACAAAGCTACTATTAGTTTAGGTAATTTTTTGCCAAATATTTCTATTAACAGTTGTATTTGTGCTTAGAAGACGTGGAAAGTATTTTAAAATAATTGCTTAGATATTATTTCTTTTCTGGTGTATTATTTGATTTGCATTTGTTAATGGAAGGAGAATAAAAGTGAATGCTGATGGGTGCATCTTTTGCAATACTTGGGTCGTATTCTATATTTCTTTACTTCAGGCCAGCATGGAGGGCTTAAGGGGACAAGAAAGAGATTAAAGAGAAGTCTCTTTTAGTGTACTCACATAGGTGAAACCCTGTAAAGCTGGGGAGCAAGTGCCTGAAAGACAGAGCCATTTAGGTATGATAGTCTAAAGCCTCAAAGAAGTATGAGCTGCAAAGGGTGAAGAAATTTCAGACATATATACATTTCTCTGAGTCATGTATTTCTTTTATGGTCTCTTCAGAAAATGCATGGTCTTGAAGACTAGTCACTTGTGAGCACAGTTTGTTCTCTCTCAGCTTGAGCTCCTGGAAACCTTATTTAGCTGTGGAAAAAATGGCTCTGTCCTCTTTGCCTTAGTGCCATAGCTTGTATGAGAAAGCTTGTGCTGCCTTTGCCAAAGAAGATATATCCTGAAGAGTGGGATATTTTTTTTCTGGCATTTTCCATCTTACTTGATCACTGGCAGAAAAGCTTGGAATCCACAGAGGCTTGTAAAACAGGAACAGCCACTGAAAGAAAGGTGTTAAGTGAAGTGCTGTGGTGGTTTGATGAAACACATTTCTTGAAGGACAAGTCTTTCTGATAAGGCACATGGTAAAAATCTGTGTTCTGCCTTTCTGGATGCCAGGAAAAGATGAATTCTTTAAGTTCAGAAGTCAAATGAGGACCCTTTGAAATTCAGGCAGAGCTAAGTCTTACAGCAGAGTACAAGTGTTAGTGGCTGTGTACTGCAGCTTTATTATTCTTGTACTTGTTTGATTATTGTTCTGTCTCCTCCTATAGACCTTGTGTAGCCACCATAGTTGTCTTACAGCAGTCTTCACATAAGCAGGTATGCAGCTGTTAGGGCCTTTTCTGCTCCAACCCAGGATGAACAAAGCAGGCTGAAGATCTTGTCCAAAGGGTATCTTGTGGTTGGACTGTGATTAGGCAGTCTTGAAAAGCTGAATTATTGTGGCTTTTCTATTATAAAACTAATTTAGAATAGGGTTTGTAGATATCTTCAGGAGACATCTGCTTCTTCCTCTGAAGGCTCATACATCATGTAGGTGACAGATCTAGTCCTGGAGCAGTGATTTCCTGCAAATTGTTTCCAACAGATGAACCACTCCTTTTTCATCCCTCACTCCTCACTCTCTGGCGGGTGAGTCACAGCTCAGCCCTGATGTCTCCTGCAGACAGATCTTGCTTGTGTTTGGAAACCTGGGCTTCTCTTTCCTAACATATCCCATATACAGAGCCTTCATTAATCACTGCCCTCCTATGAACTGAAAATGAAAGTCACCATGAACCATCAAGAGCTGGTAATTCTTATTAATATGCATTTGTCTCAGGATACTTTGTGACAGCTCTACTGTTAATGCACTTTGCCACCAGAAAAGTGCTGAGTAAGCATATGCTGCAACAGTGTCTTAGTGTTCCGTACTATTTCACATCTATCAGGCAGAGGAACAAAACTAAGCTAATGACACAATGCTTATGCAAGCAGCTTTTTACAAGTGAAGCACACGTGATGATTTATTATGGAGTTAATATTCCTTGCTTTGAAATTCTATCTTTGTGTATAAATATCGCATTTAAATTATGTCATGCTACTCCAGGTGGTCAAGGTTTAGGGTCAGTTCATCAGACCTATAACAGATGCTCTCTGTTAACCCTTCTTTCCCCCCGAAAAGGGGAAGAGAAAGGGACTAAGGGAGAGAGACTTATGGATCACTGTTGGTCCCCCCTCCCCTCCCAAATGGGAGAGGAAGGGAATGAGAGAGACCTATGGATTATAAAAGAAAACTAAAGCAGCTTTAATCAAAATAATAATAAAATGGAATATATACAAATATATATAAAACCAGTATCAAACCCCTCTTGGTGGGGGTTATGTCACTGTCACCACTGATGCTGTGGAGCAGGCACCTGGAAAGCCCCAGACTCAGCTCAGCAGCAGACAGGGGCTGAATTCAGGAGCTGGATTCTGGAACTGGGTTCAGGAACACACGAATAGGGACCAAAGGCAAGATGGATGGAGTCCTCCTCAGATACCAGCCATTGGAGGAAGAGAGGAGGGTGAGACCCTTGTGATCCCTCAGCTTTATACTGAAGATGACGAATATGGGATGGAATACCTCGCTGGTCAGTTTAGGGTCACCTGTCCTGGCTGCTCCTCCCTGTAGATGCGGCCTCTTAACTTTTGCACCCCCCGATGTGGTACACAGGATTTAGCAGTGACTTTGGTCTGCACACCAATCCTTGGTAGGAACTCTAAACATCAAGGGTTACCACTGCTAGAAGCAGACACTCTCTGTGGAAACATGCTGTTAACTTCAGAAAGTGCAGTTAGTTAGAAGAGACTCAGCTGAAAAGTAAAATCACTGAACAGACTTGTTCGGTTCTAACTCAAACCAGGATGCAGATGAACATTAGAATATTCCTCTGGAGGCCAATTTTTAGAAGAGACCTTATTTTTTTTCTTTATCCTGCATGTCAATAAAGGAGCAGAATTCCCTGAATATTACAAATGCTATTGTGAGTTAAATGCTGAATCTACCATCTTAGAAACCATAAGTCTGACTTGATTTTAAAGACATTGTTAACAGAAATGGATGAAAGTTTACTGGTGTTGATAAAAAACTACCATGTGGGGACGCTGCCCATACTACATCATTTTAGAAGGTACCAGATTTTCCAAGGGGCCAAAAATGGTTTGGTCAAGTAAATCAGTTAGATTTTACTGAAATGGAAATGTCTCTATTCATAACAGAGACTTTGTCCCAGTGATTATATAGCACCAAAAACGTTAATGCACTGGCAGTAGGCCCTCAAAAGTACTGGTTTATGAAATGGTTCTTTTGGGAGTCACATATATGCTAATCATATAATGAATTCAGGAGTATTTTTAGGAGCTGCTGTTACATGAGCAGTTATTGCCATGACAGCATGTTCTTAAATATTTTAAAATTTTGCAGATTAGAAAAATATTAATGATTTCTTATTATCTCTTCAGAAGCCAAACTGTCTCAGGAGGGTCAATTGAATTTGTACAGAGGCTAAGCTGATAAATGGCATATACCTAGAACCCATAGATACAGATTTTTCAGTTCAGACTCTGTGGCCTGCAAGCAATCAGCTTACTTTTTCTGTTTGCATGCAAAAGGATTTTAAAATAGAATGGATATACATAAATATTTTGGCAAACCATATCACGTAACACAAAATACCTGTAGGCAGGAAACATTCATTTCATACATTTAAAGAATGGAACCTTTTTTCTTTTTTTTCAGTAACATGAAGGAGGATATTATTGAAAGGGAGATAACGGCACTTCTCATTTCCAGTTTCAGTTTCACTGCTGCCTACAGCGGTGGAGGAAAAGGCTGATGAGTTGGGGCTCAGCCCTGTGCTGTTGCACTTCCAGGGCTCAGTCGATCCAAGTGCAGGCGGGAGTCCAGCGCACCCTCTCCCCTTTCTGGCACAGCCACGCTGCAAGCCTGCGAGCTCATGTGTATGTATTAGCAAA